>JARYHS010006964.1:13379175-13398975 GCA_031002005.1 Vandiemenella viatica | reverse complement strand
TAATCGAAGGATCCCACAGTCGGCGTAGTTTCTATATATCATGCTTGGAACCGTGTCCCAATATTAAATGATTTAAACACAAAGTAAGGTTTTATTTAAGTCTGTTACAAAGTATTTGAACGAGCAATTGAAGAAGGTACTTAAAAAACTTAAACTGAACAGCAAACAGATATTTATTCCTGTAATTTAATTACTCATGTAGTTTAGATATGCAATATACCCACAATGCCATACCTGTGTGTAACATAAGCCACAGCCCTAGGATGACATGGGTCTGAACTATCTGACACCCACTGGTGTGTATCATGTATTAAAAGCCTTAAGTACAAGATAGCTAGGCTCAATTCTAGACATCACACTAGATTTCCCCCACTCTCCTCCTACAACTAAAATTTGCTTTGGTTTGATTATTACAAGGAACATGTCACTAATTGCAGAAATAAATTTCTTTTTGTTTTGTTAAGTGAATATTGGAGCATCTTTAATTCTAGTGCTCAATAAAGTATTAGATTTAGTTTAAAGTGTGAAAGTGATAGATTACTATACAGTAAAGAGAAATAATTTTTTTGCATGTTTTCAACATCCAAAAATGAATCAATTAGATATAGCAGTCTTCTAAGCAGAACATAGAATTATTCCCTGCTAATGTAGAAAGAAAGGTGAAAGAACTGCAACAAAGAAACTATAAAAAATGCCACTACTCTTATCTTTTTATGTGGTAAATATAGTTTGTATCATTTAATCAAAAAAATATTATTGAGGTGATAAAAATTATTTTCTATAATACCTCAAGAACAGAAGAAACCCGTAGCAGTTGATATTAAATATGTTTTCTCAATAATTCATCTTTCACAGAAGTGATTATGACCACCATGTCAGTTCACGGATATTTTGTAATTACAAATAAGTATATGATGCAAAATATTAGTGATATCCATTATATAACCCAATAATTATAATGATATCTAAGCAACAGAACATTTTAAATACTTGTCAATAGGAACAAATTACATTCCATCATTTTGCTAGGGAACAAACATTAATATAGTATATTGACACTCCCTTGTGATTAGTGGAAAATGCCACATATACAAGGATAAGTACAAGAGCAAGGCAATTCCGTAACAATGTCTGTAATCTCTGTTCATAGATAATATTTCTTACAAATTCAATATAAGAACACATGACAAAAAATTTAATATTCAAATAACAACTTTTACTGCCAACTACTGTAAAACATATAACCCACTAAGGCTATTCGTATATTCCAATAATGGTTTATAATCATTCAAATACACATTTTAATTACATTTTCTATTAAACCATCAGCACACTTATATGTCAAAATAATCATTTTAAATCATTAAATAACCAAATAAGCTAAGTAAATTTACATTACAAGAACATTACACCATTAATTTATCTGAATTAAAAGTATTGTGTATACAAACTTCACAAAAAAATGGCACTCTCCAGAATCAAACTGCTGCTGTTTCTCATTTTGCCTTCACAGTGTAAAAGATGTTCTGCAATCATCACAAAAATTTGGCCATTCACCTTAATGAATCCACTGATGAATCTTAAGATTCCCAGAAATAGAAAAGATTTTTTAGAAACAAACAGAAAATTGGGCTTTGAGAAAATGAATACTCTGATTATTGTTGCGAATTCCAGATATTGTAAAGGATTTAGCACAAACTTTGCTAGGAAAGGGACATTTACTTGAATGAATCCTTTAATAATTTTTAAGGTTCCACAAGCTGTACAGGATTTTACACAAAGTGTCATGAAAATGGACGTTCGCCTAAATGAATCCTCTTATGAATCTAAGAGTCCCAGACTGTGTAAAAGATTTGTTACAAACATCACATGAAAATGGGCGTTCACCTGAATGAATCCGCTGATGTTTTTTAAGATCCCCAGAGTTTGTAAAAGACTTTCCACAAACTTCGCAAAAAAATGGGCGTTCACCTGAATGAATCCTCTGATGTCTTTTAAGATCCCCAGCGTTTGTAAACGACTTTTCACAAACTTTGCAACTAAATGGGCGTTCACCTGAATGAATCCTCTGATGTCTTTTAAGATCTCCAGCGTTTGTAAACGACTTTCCACAAACTTTGCAACTAAATGGGCGTTTACATGAATCAATCCTGCAATGATTCTTAAGTTTTCCAGAATCTGTAAAATATTTTCCGCAAACTTTACAAGAAAATGGGCGCTCACCAAAATGAATCCTCTGATGAATCTTAAGATTCCAAGACACTGAAAAAGACTTTCCACAAACGACGCAAGGAAATGGGCGTTCGCCTGAATGAATCCTCTGATGTAGCTTAAGATTCCCATATTTGATAAAAGATTTACCACAAATTTCACAAGAAAATGGACGTTCGCCTGTATGAATCCTCTGATGAATCTTAAGAGTCGCAGACTGTGTAAAAGATTTGTTACAAACATCACAAGTAAATGGCCGTTCGCCTGAATGAATCCTCTGATGTTTTTTTAGATTCCTAGATTTTGTAAAAGACTTTCCACAAACATTGCAAGAAAAATGGGATTCACCTGAATGAATCCTCTGATGAGTGTTAAGAGGCCCGGACATTGTAAAAGATTTTTCACAAACTCTATAAGAATTGGGCATTCACCAAAAAAAATCGCTTGGATGCACTGCTACATTGGTTCTTAGATGTTCAGTTACAAATTGTGGTCTCCTTCTTGGTGTGAATGTCACTTTTAGAATCAGAACCACACCTAGGAACACAGAAATTACCACACTTAAATGTTGTAGTAATTTGTTAAACAGTTCTTAGGAATAGCTATGCTAATTTTTCTAAACTGAATTAGAAACTTATCATTTAAGAATTAAACATTGTTTGATATTAATCAGAAAAGAGAGAATAAACAGGAAAATAAACACATAGAACACATCAATGTTTTTAAAAGTAAACACGAATGAAAAAATAAAGTTATAGAACTTATAAGAAAATATAAAGTCTTCTTATAAAACAATTTATTCACCAATAAGGTTAATTTTAGCAAAAAAGAAACAGAATCCTGATTATACATAATTTACATGAGGAAATCTACGAATTCTTCAGGACCAATTACCTACAGTAATCAATAGAAGAAAATGTCTGGTTACTAAGATAGAAAATGCTTTTTTATATTAATTATTACTATAAATATGATTTCAAAGTTATGAATTTGGCCTATATGGTAAGAAAGTATTGTTTAAACAAAATTATATTATTAGTAAATTACCCACTATACTTAACCACTTATTCATGTGGAACAGCATAAATGGTATCTAATTATATCAATAATAATAATATAAATAAAAATATGGATTCAATAAAAAAATTTGTATTGACTTGTAAACATGATAAATAATTTTTTGCATCTATGTGCAAACAGACAGACACTACAGGTCAAGAGTTCTGATCTCCTGTTCTCTTTATTAAATGGAACAATGAGAGTGACCCAATCAGCCAGCAAGTCAAACAACACCAAGAAGCAAGGAACAGAACATGTCTGATGGAAAAAATTATCTGTTTGAGAATATCTGGAGACAACCTCAGTAGGACTTTGGAAATTTCCTATAATTGAGACAAATATTGTTTTGGAATATGTATATAAAAATTTCAAAGTGAATGTACATTATGTGAAATATAAGGAGTGGATGCAGCAGAGCAAAGAGACTCTGAGTATGGACAGTTCACTGTGACAAGCTAAACAGTGCCAGCAAATATATTTATAGAAAATTAATATTTAACATTCAAGAAATATATATATGAGCAAATAAGTGTATTTTTTTTAATTTCTTTGGGGGGGGGGTTTCCTGAAAAACAATAAAATAAATATATCTAAGGGTCCTATACAGGTAATAAAAGTTAGGTCAGACCACTGCCTCAATACAGTGGTGTAGTTTGGGGTACACATTTTTGGTGTCAAATAAAGGAGTTGAAGGACATGCAAAGGAAAGCAGTTGGATATGTTTAAGGAAATTACTATAGGAGCCAGGCAGTAACTTATATGATAATAGAGCTTGATTGGGGGTCATTCTAGGATAGGAGGAGAGTTAAGAGAATGCTGGGAGTGTACAAGGCATATGTTGGAATGGAGCTTGGAGGGATATTGGTTGAAGGGGAAAGTTTTCTTTTGTAGGTAAAGATGTAAAGGATAGGCATAAATTACCAAGGAACATATCTAATATTTACCAAATATGCTGAAGGAATTTAAAATTAAAATTTATTAGTGGCAAGAGTAGATGGGTGGAGGAATTTAATTCTTAAAGTATACAACATGATGATAAAAATAACCACAATAAAGGTATAACTATCATGATATGTAGGGAACTTCCAAAAAAAAATGCACTCTATTGCAATTCAGTTTAATGATATTTTGTCACCAATTTATAGAAAACTTTCACAGTCACTGATAAAACATTTTGCGAACACATTTATTTGCTACGCCATAATTATTGTGATACACATAAAATACAAATATCTATAAAGTAATTACTACTAACACCAAAAGTAAAAGAAAAATCTATGTTAGATCAAGTAACCATCATGTGTGACGATCTTGTGCTGTCGCTCTGCGATTTGAAACCCCAGATACAAAATAAATGCTTTTAATATAATATCTGAAGTTTCTCAATTTGAAGCTCCTCTAAAAGTGAATGTCTGCTTAAGAAAACATACAGGTACTTCATATACTAAATACATATTACAGCAACTGAAATGTTTTTAGTTTGTGAGCGTAGTAATTGATCTGGAGAGAATAGCTTTTCCGAAAAATACCATTCACATATTCTGCACATATTTTCCACACTTCTTTTTGACCTGGGCTATGGAACACCACTGGCGAAGTTAAAAATATTTTTAATTTTTTTTTTTTTTTAGTTTTAGAGGCGTATAAATGTAATATAATATTACTCTGTAGTTACCCATGGTTAATAATTCTTTTTGTGTGATAAGCCTTGGAAAATGGTACAACACACAGTGGTACATTACATGTTCTGCATTGGTTTCTTGATGCACTTTCTGTTTCGAAGATACAGCGCATTAACGCATTGGCGTGCTCTTCTTTGAATTTTCAATATGAATTAAATTTGGAAAATCTCTCCCAGTAAATCCTTGACTGATATTTTTTATCAGAGCATCTTCCATTGCTAGGTTCGTTCTGTTCTGTGGTATATGCTTCAATAAGTTCTCTAAGGAGGCGTCCATAAATTACATGAGATGAAATAGGGGGGTCCAGAAAATCTTACCAAGGGGGAGAGGGGATCAGTGGAAATCTCACGTGATATTTTTGAAATAATTATTGGACTGTAGAGATAAAAAAAGGTATATAAATGACGCAAAATTCGATTTGAGGGGGGTATTTCCTCGAAAAGTACAGCTTTGGAAGGTTTAGACCTAAAAAAAAAGGTCTCAAAAAGTTGTGAGGGCTATTTCTAGGGGGTAGGAGTGGGTAGTGTCATGAACCAGATCTCACAATAGGGGGGGGGGGGTCTGGAAATCCGGAAAAACACCTCACGTAATTAACGGATGCCCCCTTACCAGAGACAGATGAAACTCTGCAACTGGCATTTTTCGTCCAGTTACTACTCAGTGAAGAGTGTGAGCATTTAAAATGCAGTGTTCGAGAATGTGGAAAAAGAACTTTTTATACCACTTCATAGTGAAAATATAGTGTGAACTGATTCTCTCGTATCTGTTTGTCTCATCAGCAATAGATATCATATGATCTTCTGTTAGAAATATCAAGAAAAATGATAAACTGCTGGAATGTTAGCGTAATCTACACTTGCATCCTGCAGCTTAATTCGTCAAGCACATGCAGGTCAAACATGTCATTATAGCATTCTATTTTTAAACACATTTCGCTCTCACTATCTGTAGCTTCAAATTATGAAGAATTTTCACCTCTGGTGGAGGCAAACGGTCATTTTCCACTAGCTGATGTACACGGCTTAGGAATATTAGATCAAAATCCTGTCAAAGGGTCATCACTGTCATCCATAGCAAAGAGATCATATTCACTGTTGCTTCTAGTAAGAATCACCATGATTGCTTCCACTGTACAAACACGACGGTGTGCCATTTTCTCAGCATAAACTAAAAGGAAAGGAGCAACACAAATTAGATCGCAGCTGCCAACGCTCAAAGGCTGAGTGAGGAAAACAACTAACCACCCTGGGTGGAAATATGGCTTTATGACCAGGCTGATAAGAGGCTAGCGCGTTAACACGTGCAGAGCACACAGGGACCCGAGCGGCTGAACATGTTAACACATCCAGAGCACAGACAGGGTGGCAAGGCAGTGCGTATGTACACGTCTGGAGCACTTGGGCACAGTAGTAGCCACGCGAGTTAACATGTCAATAGCAGTCAAAGGGTTAAAAAATAAAAATTCACTATTCAGTAACTAATGAACCAGGCTTGAAAATGCAGCTCAACATATCATCAGTCTGAAATGATATGTCTTACTCAAAATTATAATTTTAATCCTTAAGCCATGATTCACTGACATATTGAATTGCTAATCAGTTTAGGCACACAGCAGTTGCAGTACGTTTAGTTTATTAATACCAGACCAACATCGATCATCCATAGAGGCCAAAGTACTGTTTCTTTCAAACAATATAGTATCTCTGTAAAAACACAGATATAGTAACACTATTTTTAAAGTAGAACTTCTTTTTATACATAGTTCACTAGTTACCAAGACTGGATAGCCACACAGCCAGATGAAGCTGTATTGCAACCAGACACTAGATGATCATTTTAGAATAAAATTTAGACATATCAAAATATACAATAGCATAGCTTTTAGATTCAGACTGTTGCTTATAAGAGCACACATAACTTGTTAATTGCACAAAGTGATGGCACCTTCTGATACAGAAAACATAATTTCAATAAGAAAAAACTTTGGTCAATGGAGAATGCGATTAACCAAGACAAGTTAGCCACAGATGCTGAGTGAGGCAAAACTGAAAACAGACACAAGAGAAGCAGACATAAATTTATAACAGCACAGTTGTATTAGCCAACATCATATTCACTAAGACAACTGCATACACCTGCATACAAATTTATAATTATTATTAATAGTATTAGACATTACTTGTCATTAGCTTAAAGTGATGATAATTAGGTGGATGTAGCTCTCCAGTATAAGTGAAAAACTTTGGCACCAGGAATTAACCTGTTACAACATTTAAAAAAATTTGTTTCTGCATAAATATAAAATATGAAGTCCTACCCTTACCTGCTTTGTGATGTTCTGATTTTGTATTTATGCACCTGTAGTTTCATCTCATCTTTAAACACTTCAGAACACTGTTTACAAGTATATATAGGGGCAGAAATAGCTGGGACATGGTAAAAGACATGTTTTGTTAGAGAGCACCATGATAAAAATGTCTGTTCACAGAATGCACAGGTAAGTTCCAATAATGTGGGTGCTTTAAACAATAGTCTAAAAAAAAGAGAGAAACTATTTTTAGTTCACTTACCACAAAATATTGATTAAAATTAATACAGAGCTATATTCAGGTAGTAAACAATATGTCACATAAAAGATTAAAGCAATAAAATTTCTGAGCTCTTTAGGTAAATCAGTATAATAGGTTTTTTGCATTGCTTTACTAGATCCTCATAACCACACCAGTCTCGATTTAATATGCTTTACAGGAAGCGATTAGTTTTTTTGGACACCTTGAGAGCATAGCCTATTTTTTGGGATTCCTGTTGGTACCATGAGATACCAGAAAATGGCCATCAGCTTCTGGTCAGAGGATACACACAAGGCTTGATTTGCGATCCTTTAAGTAGTGATATGGGACTAGAAGTAGCATACAGAAGCTTCAGATAATACTGATACTGTTAGCATTAAATCCTTTGTCAGTGAATTTTCATTGTTGCTATAAAGGAATTTTTGAATGTAACTGAAAACAACAACATACTATTTAGCAATCCTACTAAGGGTTGTACATCTGTTAGAATAAGATTGGTACCTCATTAGGAGGGTTATATCAGAATGCCAATGTAAAGACTGAAATTAAACCTATTAGCAGAAATCCAGTACACAGATACCTAAGCTCTCAGTTTGATAAGTATTTAAATTTTGAAGAGCAGCGCCGGAAGATAACAGGACAGCAATGGATATCATAAATAAAAATACTAGAGACAATCAGAAAATATTTATTATTTTATTCCATGTAATAAGGAAAAACCGAGGGTGGTTGATAAATGGATATACACTAGCTTAGCATTCAAGAGGACAAAGGTTTTATTTCCTGCCCAGCCATCTAATTTCAGTTTTTTATAGTTTTCTGAAATCTATCAATGAGAAAGCTGGGATGATTGCTTCACAAATATCATTCGTCAAATTCCTTCCTTGCCCCCAATCCTTTTCCACCTCTAATGAACTTTGACATGGTGTAAAACTCCAAGCAAAAAATAACAAAACAAAAAATTTGAAAGTGTATGTATGATAAGAAACTGTGATACCTATATAAGCATATTATTACGTCTATTGACACTTTCTAACAGGTAGACAATAAATATTTTATCAAGGCACTGAAAGCATTTGTATCACAGTAATGCACACACAGTAATTGTATTGATTAATTCCATTCTTCCCTAAGGTAACCACATATGTCTAAAAACCAGAACTATCAAGGGACAGTTATTGACTGTTGCCTACACCAGATTATGTACCAAGTTGAATTCAGTATACAAAATTTTAAACAATTATTTTTATACAGAGATTATTATACATCTTGGAAATTATGTTTCAAATATTACTTACAATTGAAACATCATTTGAGTCAATGAGTGCATTTGTACATGTTGATATATGTTGGTGGAAGACTGTCGCAGATGTTGATACGTGTGGGTGAGCTGGAGAATAAATGTGTTTGGTGTAAGTGGGCATGGATGTGAACATATATGGTTCAGTGAGTCAGATGGCTCATGTTGATGACTTTATGAGTGATAGATTGTCTAGTTATGGCACTGTCAAGCTACCAGTCTGAATGACATGGACAGAATATTTGAACAATAAAAATTAGAAGTTTATTTTAATTTCTTTGTGTCTTTGGAGACAGTTTCCTCAGCCGATGCATTAACCACTGAGCTATCACGCTGCTCTACAAAAATGGAATTAGAAATATAGGCAAATGCAATTATTGAATAGTCAATATGGCATGTAGATTAGTCTAATCCAAATATGAAGGTAAGTTGAGCAAATAAACTACAAATAATATTTATAAACTACCCCAGTCATTCGCGATTTGGAGCTCTACGATGTTGCTCAATATACCATTCTCCTTTTATAGTCCCAATATGTAATCATTGGCATTCGTTATATGTGCCATTTGAATCCATGCTCCCATTTAGGCACTGAGATTTTATCTAGGCACATTAGAGCACTCAGCCAACCTGATCACTAAAGACTGGACAAAGTCTTTATATAATGGCACTCAAGAAACATAATAGTCGCAGTGTATAGACCTTATTTAATGCACAGTAATTATTGTGTTATCTATATAAAAAAAAACTTTTATACACATTCAGGCAAATTAATAAAAATTAGATTACTGTTTGGATATTCAGTTCTCTAAAGCAAACTAATGGTTCTTTGTAATCGAACTTTAAAATAATAACTAATTTAGAGTCAGGCAACTTATTTATTGTGTTTAAATGAAAGACTGTTCAATGATGATTTTAATTAATAATCAGTAAGAAAGAAAAATTAGATATTAAATTTCTTGACATTTGACATGAAGAGAATTAATACAGTTGTGTTATAAATACACAGCAGTAAGCAAAAAATTAAGGTACACAAGGAACCATCTCTCACTGGTAGTCAGAAGGTGATTCAATAACATGTGAAATTACTAGCATGTAGTAGAATCTATCTTTCAACTGTTTATTTTTAACAATGCAGAAGTCCATAATCTGTTGAATGGTCTTCTGACAAAAATTGTGAACAAACATTTATTCTTTTATTTGAAGTATGCGGTATAAACTAAGTAGATAGAAATAAAAAACTGAATGGCTGAGCAAGGTGTTCAAACAGCATCAACAGGTAACAGTTTTACTAAATATATTTCAATGCAAATTATTGCCATCTAGCATCGAAGCTGCAGACTGAGGCACCCAATGATCAAATTACAGTGAGTTGATTTAGGCCTTCGCATGCAACTATTGGATCCTAAGGGCACACCAGGGTATTGAATGGTGGACCACAACAAGCATTAGCACACTTGAATTTAAATGTAATATATAATTGGATTTCTGGTATATGGCATGAAACTAACTTTTTTCCATATACATATATGCCTCAGCCATGGTTTGCTGCTATTAGAGATAGGAAAGGGCTGACGCAAGGAATGGGAAGAAATTCTGCTATGGTCATCGTCATATTCGATGGGAGTGATTATGAAAACCCAAAATCTAGATGGCCTGGCAGGGATTCAAACCTGTATCATCCTGAATGCAAGGCGAGAGCGTTACCGATCACCCAGCATGCTCAGTAAAGAAACAAAGGCAATGCCAGTATCACCAGACAGCTAAAATCCTGCACACCACCCCACACAAGCCGAGTGGTCACAGAATCAGTGGCATCACTTCCCCCACCCCCAAGCACAAGGACCCACACAAACAGCCACCTCCGAACAACTCCCACCACAGTCTCGTCTATGATGAGTAAACAGTTTACAGTAGCTACCACACTAATGACCTACTTGTAATGATAGATATACCCATTATAATATTCTGATATCAAAAAATAATATGAATCAACCTGTCTTCTTTAAAATGAATCCAAAATATTCTAAAGCAGCTGGTTTGGATGATGATCAGCACTGAGCTACTGCTTCAACTGTAGCCAGTGGACATGCGACAGTTTGTACCCAGAATCAAGTCAACCATTTCTTGAAGTGATTTGGGCTTTTTTGTACCTCAATTTCTTTGTTTGGAGATATGATCCATTACTCATTTTTCTATTACAAGATATCAGAAATTCTAGCAAACACATTAAATTTTGTTTCGCTCAAGTTCATAGTTATTTGAATACAAATTTCACTGATTTGTCACTCAGTTGCACACTGATGATCATTAAAACTCTGAAGTATTTTGTATGGTTATAAAAAGTTCTAAATTGGTACACAGGTAAACTATAGCAAAAGTCTAAAACTGGTAAATTTCTATTAATCTACAACAAACTTAAAGTCACTTTCTACCCCAATAGCTTTACATGCCTTAGATATTCATTATAAATTGAACTTAATATACTAAATTTTACTTTATTTCTCTCCTAACTTTGGAAGTTAGTGAAATTAATATTTTTTAAACTAATGATACTCCATCAAAATAAATCCAGTATGCTTCTCATCTACATATCTACATATATACTCTGCAATTCACAAAATTGTGGGTGGCAGAGGGTGCTCAGCACCAAAGCTAATCTCTTTGCTGTGTATTCCAATCCCTAATGGTACGAGGGAAAAAAGGAATTCATATAAGAATCAGTCCGGCACCTTATTTCTCTAATTTTATCTTTCCTGTCCTTCCGACTCAAATAGGTTGGCGGAAGAAGTATTTCACTACACTCAAAAGTGAAAGTACACATGTTTACAATAAGTTTAAACGAAACGTGTGTCGTCTATCTACCAGAGACTCCCAACCTAGTCTACTAATCAGTTCTGTGACAGCTTTCATAAGGACTGTAGCAAGCGGTCACGAATCGAGCAGCTCTTCTCTGTACTTTCTCTATACTTTCGATCAACCCCTTACGAAACGGGTCCCAAATGGCACAACAATAATCCAAATGTGGACTGCACAAGAGATTTGTACGCTATCTCCTTTGTTTGTTCATTACAATTTTTCAAGATTCGACCTATGAATCGCAGCCTAGAATTTGCTCTACCTACTAACGAATTAATGTGTATGTCCCATTTCATGTTCCTACTACTCCCAAATATTTCATAGAATCGACCATATCAATAACTGTATTGTTTAACTCGTATGGGGCTAGAAACAGATAATTTGGTATACATATATGGTTTCATCCCCAAATTATCCAAAAAGTCAAATATTGGTGATTTTTGCCAGTATTTATTCAATGCCATACCAAACATTAAATGATTTAGTGCATTGCTTTGCTTTGATCAAATTTCTGTTATGTATAGAGATCAGCAAGCTTAACTAACAGAATAAATTTTATATACTTCTATGGATAGTTTGGAAGCAAATTGACATTAATTTATTATTGCAGTTAAATCTGTGGAAAGCAGCATCACTTAGCCTAGATGAAAAGCTTTTGTCTACAAAGATTGTGAGGTTTGTTGGGACACATATGTAAAGATCAAACTAATTCTGAAACCTCCCACAAGTTTTCAAATAGAACTATTATATTTAAGTGACAACTCAGAATAACTTATAAAAATAAATCAAATCAAACAAAAAACAGTTCTTATAAAAATAGCGCTAAGTCTTATGGTTGTTTAGTGATAAAAAGCTATGAGATCTTGTTCTGAGCCAAGTTTACTCTCTGCAGTGTGTATAAACATTGATTTAAGTAAAAGAATCATTTCACTCAGTGTTAGGGCTCGTTCATTTAAAAAAAATGGTGATTTGCCCATTATATATGACATACTTTAGTAAACTAACTTGTAAAACTTATATATATATGTTAATGTGATACAGCATCCAGACAAATCATATGTTCATTTGTAGTCATGTCCTCTGGGCAATCACAAATCATGTTGTGGGTGCAACTTTTATTCCTAACACGAAGAGGTGACTAGCAAACTTTTATCTCCTTAAATTTGGAGATACTTGGCTAAGGGCAGATGTCCCTGAGAGAAAAGCCCTGGTCCTCCAGGATAGAGGTTTAGTGAAGGGCAGGTCCTTCACTTACCTCCCTTTCTCTCCCCTTTATGAAAAAAAGAGGGAAATAAAGAAATAAAGGAAAAAGATGGGATTCATAATCTTTGGTGAAAGGAAGATGGGAATAATAATAATGGACCATGCAATAAGAGGCTAAATGATTAGGTACAACACATCACTTATTTGAGAGACTATGCTACATCTATTACTTCTATGTCACGAAAATAAGCTGTAAACGATTTTAAAGAGAGAAAAGAGCTACACAGTTTCATAAAAATAAGTGCAAAAGCTATGGAATATATTAAGTGATTTGTTTCTACTATATGAAATGAAATTTTCCAGCATCATACCATTTAACTGACAAAAGCTACTAAACTTAAGGATTATGCCTTTTATACTCTTATGGCTTTATGACTCATCAATGTCAAATACATTAGAGGTGGGAAAGGACTGGAGGCAAGGAAAGAAAAGGAATTTGGCCTTAGGATTTGCCTGGAGTGATTTAGGTAAAAGGTGGAAAACCCAATTCTGGATGGCCAGATAGGGATTAAAAACTGCATCCTCCCAAACGTGAAGTCAGAATGTTACTGCTCATCTACCATGCTTAGTGCAATTCCACCCGAGTCAAAAAAAAAGTAAATTTTTTCTTTCCCACTTGGCCACGACTTTTTGTATATACAACCAAAGAAAATTAATCTGTAAAAAGAATGTGAATTTGCTGTTAAGTGAGTTAATTTTCTTTTTTAAATGATACTATTAAATTGAATTACTTAGCTTTATTTGCACCCAGAAAAACATAAAACTATAATGGTTAATATCTGACACTTGTTATGCCAATATTGAGTTTCATCAGTAACAGGTAAATCATTCATCATAAAAAATTATGTATGTTAGGCAGAGTAACATACATTTAAGATTGCTGTAAGTTTTGATCAGATTACAAAGTAACAAAATTTCTACAACAGCAGATTACTGTTTAGTAACAGGGAAACACCTTACCTGTAAGGAACAGGTTCCATTTCTGAATTCTCTTGTTCCGCATCCTCCAGCATATTCTAAAAAAAAGCAAATAATGAGAAATAAAATAATATTCAATTAAACTAGAAATATAATTTACAGAAAGGAAAATAAAAAACTTTCACACAAGAATTGTTAACACCAATACGAATATGAAAAGCTCTTTCTGAAAAGTTGATGACATCAATCCAATTGTAAATACAAGCAAACAACAATATACTCAAGTCCCAAACACTGTATTAGTTAGGTTCAGAATATTACCTAAAAATACTGGTCTAACAAAAGAAAAATAATTCAAGTAAAGGGTCACAAGAAAACTTGTTGACCACTCATATAGCCTTTCTGATTTATAAAAAGCACTGCAAATTATCATATGTAATTAGATGAATGAATTCTTTATCGCAGATAATAAAGGTTAATGTTTTGTTAGTGCTTCATATCTTGCACAAAATGTGATTATTAGAAGTAGGAAAAACTTGTCATAATAGAATAAAGAAAATTCTAATAACATTTATGAAGAAATGATCTCATGTTCATCTGAAGTGATTTTGAGGAATCATGGAAAACCAAAATCTGGATGGCAGGGCCTAGCGCAGACGGCATGACTTACTGACTGATTGCCTGAACATTACTGCTGACTCAGTGTGCTTACTCAATTATCTGGAAATTTATATACAAAATAAATCTTAGCTGATCTGGATAAACAGAACCAAAGACAATTTACAACCATTGAGTTTTTCCTCCGGGAGCTTAGTGGCTCGCTGATACCAATGGAACTGAGAAAGCATTTGGTACAATGAATGGGAAGGAACTCTGCCATGCTAATCTGAAGGAATTGGCACGAGATTAACTTGAAGTAATTTTTAGAAACAGTGCAAAACTAATCTGGATGGCGTGGCCAAGATCAAACCAAGATTCAAACACACATCCTACACACATTACAGCACCAAGTGGTGACCTTAATACATATAAAGTCAGCTTCCTTAGAGGAAAATATCATTTCTGGTGATTGTAAAAATACAGTCAGCAGCAGGAGTCAAATACAAAACTTCACTTTTGATAAAAGGTAAACTGCTACTAAACTAAATAAATGTATGAATCGTTATAAACTAGGTTTCACCATAGAAAGGCCACTAGCATCAATACCAAAAATATTTTAGTATAGTAGTAAATATATGTCAAACCTAAAAATTACAATGTTTTTCCTATCACAGGAGTTCAATAGTTGAGATTACTATTTCTTTAATAAGTCTTGAATAATAAATGCAACTACTGATTTTAAAAAGTATTTATATTTAATAGGAGACAAACTTACAATGTTTGTACACAACTGCCAACACCTAACCATGCACAAATTAGATGTCCAAGTATAAAACTATAATATGATTCCAAAAATTACTATAACCCCATTAGCTCATGTTTTATATTGAAGAAAATTGTATTTCTATACTAATTAGTGCAAAACAAACACCTCTTCACAACATTTATGAAAAAATCACTACTTCACTGATAGATTTCCTATTGGCCTCATGAAGAATACTTCCATTAAATCAACAATAACATTTCAGTAGATTCAATCAGATACATGAAATACTTGAATTTAAACATTAATTTCTTTGTAACAAACTTAGCATTTGTCTTAGATATATTTCCACATTTAATGAAGAAGCATTAAACTTGTCATAGAAGTGAAGAAACCAGTTGGTAAAGAAGGGTCATTCACATAGAAAAGACAGTTACTGTCTTTTCTACATGAATGACCCTTCTAGAGGAAGTATGGAAACCAAAGAAAGACAAAAAAAGTTTGTCAAGGAAAGTGTGACCTTCATAAAAACACAAGGAGCAATATTGAACCACAGTATCAAATTAGGTTCTATTAAATTGCAAATAGAGCTGTTCATGACCAGCAACTATTAATTATAGCAAATTATCAAAGACTATTCACCATTCCACAAGGGAAAATGTTTTTGACATTAAATAATTAATAAGTGGTAGTTAGCAAACAGTATTTTCAATTAAAGTATTTAAAGCAAAAGCAGAGTAAGGCTTGGAATATTATAATATTTTTTTTTACTATTGAGGCTCGACAGTAATGTGCTACTAACAGTATGTATTAATGGCAGTTCCCAATAGCAGAGTTGAGGTAGAGTTGATGGTCACAGCAATTACCATGGTATCAAACTGCAAAGCAGTTGCTGAGAACATTGCAAACCTGCATACAAGTTTTAGTGGAAATAATTTGAACATAATACTAGCTGTGTGCTCTATGTGCTGAACTGATAATATTAGTGATGATAAAACACAAGTTTTGACAATAGAGGCCACTGAGCTGGCATATAGCACTAATTATGGAATACAGAAGGAATCCTCATTACACTTTAAGTCAGTTACCAACCTAACAATATATTAATTTCTAAGGTTTGAATATCTTGGGATATCAGAAATTTTATTTATTTGTTCATGCATCTGACTAGACTACTACTTAGCTTCAGGTAATCAGAACAAGTTATTGGTAAAATGGTACGGTAAAATACTAACATTATACAGATGAATTAAACAACTGCTTTCGAAAGAGAGTAACTAACTTTAGTTATTTTGGAATTAGCTTGGTAATGAATTTTGTTAAGAATATGCAATTGGAAACAAAGTGAGCCTAAAGGCAGAAATTATATTAGATATTTTCTAGAAAATAGTAGAGGTTGATTGAAAATTAGTTTATTATACACAGCTGGCATGGTAGCAGACTGCACATTCAGTAGAGAATATTGCTGGCTCAGTGCAAGACACTCAATACATGTTAACATTTCTGTCACTTGCAATCTGCAGAGAAAACTACCTGGGAGAAAAAACAACAATAAAATGATACAGCTGATGCTACCTCAATTTTTGTACCAATGCCATGAAAGTAAAAGTGTTTGGTATACACACTGACAATCGATGGCCTATCAAGAGTAAACTCCATCTTTAGTGTAAACAGTGGTATCCCCACCAGGGCAAATTGATGTAATCTTCAACATCAGGGCATGTCATAAAATTGTAGTGTTTTGATAATACATATGCAAACATGATGTGTAAGGAGAAAAAAACAATGATTTTTACAAAAAAGAAGAGAGTTGAAGTTAATATTATCTATGAGCCATTCAGAGACTGATAAGAATAGCTAGTTTGACCTCAGAACTGTTTATGCCTATCATCTGTATATTGTAACGATATATTCATATCTCGGGTCTACTGGAGATCGCGATTCCGCTACAACAAAATTCAGTAATATCGTTGGAATACTGCTATAGTTAGTCGCAAGACATATTATTATAAAGCAGTATTTCCGTTATAATACAGCCTGGACCATTATTGCCAAGCTGAAATTAGGTTATAATACAACCTGGACCAGCATGAAACCGTTAAATGTATTTCGGAAAGAATTTCTAGTGGAGTCTTGCGTTTGAACACACTAGTATAATGATGACAACAACTGGCGGAATCGCGATTTCCAGTAATCCCCATATCTCAAAGCCACAACAACAGCAGTAATGTGAGCTTACATGACTTAATGTAAACCATCACTGAAGCTACAAGTGGTGAAACAAATTGTTCTCAACAATAAATCTTACACCTTGGTCTATGATTAAGTGTTAACTGCAATAAGGAATAACACATTACTTGTTACAATTAATGTACTTAACAGAATTGAAATTCTATATTATTTACTTGTATACATTTCCACAGAAATATTTCAATAATGATTTTTTACCTTATCATCTTAAGTTATTACTAGCAACTGACTAAAGAGCAGGAATTTTACAGGACCACCACACAAATGTAATTTGGAGAAAAATATAAGTCAGTACTCTGAAACATATGCACACTACTCCACTGAAAAACACATCCCTTCCTAATGCAACACATGTGAATAATTTATCAGTAGACTTGATCAGGAAAATATTGTTAGCAGCATGTGGATACTAACAAATGTGAAATCAATATATGTATCTTAGACTCAAAAATGAAACTTTTCCAATTTTCTACTAGTTATACACAAAAAAAAGTTTCAGTCACTTTCCGTTGACTAGTAAATATAAAATTCACTTTAGTAGTTTCATATTTAACTGAAAATTGAAAGCAAGATACTCAAGAAAACAGCTTTGATACAACTACAAATACGTTTTCCTCAGAAATTTCGCAACATTTTCTGATAATAAATAAACACAGACAAAAACACTTATGGCAGTCAATGCAGTATACAAACCTAGTAAACGGCATCTCAGTTATAAGTTCCGGTGCCTGCAGAACTTTTCATATAAAAAAATAAATACATTAACGCACTGAATGCTGCAAAAAGGACTCGTTTCTTGTTTCGCACGCAGAGTTTTACAGTTAAACACAAACATCGTTTGGTTAATATAAATGCATTTGCTCATATTTTTTTTTCAGATGATCAAACACAACTTATTTAAAGGTACCGTGAACAGCATGTGGTCAATTCATACAGTCTAAGGAGAAAAATGTGCCAATTCGCAATTATTTAACAACCATAATGAACAGCAGGAGAGTGAAAGTTGTGTCCTGCTGTTAAGGTGGGCTGTAAGACTCTGTAAGTAGCTTTAAGCTGTAAACCTACCTCTTCCAAAATGTATACAGCATTTATCGGCTCCATATCACCTCCTTCTGTCGTCTTCAGAGAGCAAAACACAGCAAAATGCAATATAACAACGCTCCACGAAAACAACAGATACGTTCTGCTACAGAGATGTTATAGAGTAAGAATTTCACTCTCAGCTTCTACTACACAAAATAAGATTATTCCTGTCTAAAATCTAAATTGTTGCCATCGTTTTGCCAAATTCCGATGACACACATAAAATTAACTCATACGCCAACAATTTAAGTACTCCACGGCGATGGAAACTTCAGTAAATATGTAGATTTGTGAAAATCCAAGATCCACATTACATCTCAATATGTTTATCCAGTTCCTTTATATTTCACTCCTCTCATACTAATAAGAAAAATATTAACAAGAAATTGCTTTTATTTGAGATAAACCTTAACTCCAAGTGACAATTTGAATGTTACCTGAATTTTTATATTGGATTTTTTTTATTGTTTGCGTTCAGATGAAATTAATTGATTTTATTTGCGAGGGACAGCTTGCTCCAGTGGTAATTACCATAAACCTCCCAATTATTTTTATTATATTATTACTATTACTATGGATACTATGTTATATAACTTACTTTGATGGTTAATGTCCTCTACTCAACTACTTTTGCCAATTACATATTTAAAACACTTCGGGATTTTAGTAAACTATTCATCACTTCCCTTGGTAGTTCATTACAATCCCTGACATTGTACACACAAAAGAAAATGTTTCCAATCCCTCATGCATGACATCGAGCGACAGATCAAGTCGAGTGCTCGTGGTTATCCCTTACTTTCCATGTACTACTCGCACTTCTTCGAGCCTATCCATCCAATCCCCATCACCAACACCAAAAAACGCCTTAATCATCCTCCTCTTTACCAATGACTACCAATCATGCTCTTTTTATCATATTAGTTACTGTCTGTGTCCTGTGGTAATTTCCATAAACAAATCTAGCTGCTTTCTTTTGCACACGCTCCAACTCAAAATGTTAGTCCCAAACTACATTACCATATTCAAGCAAATGTCCCCAATTACATCGCTTCTCGGGTGCACCCTTTTTCAACCCTTACCAACACAAGAAGGAATTATTAATGACAAACAAGGTGCCTAACATGGATTTATGCAAATTTGATTAATGCAGGGGATCACTGACTGTTACATCCAGAAATTTCTTGGCTATACTGAAAAACTGTAACGAGCCTACTCACACAATTAGAAATCAGAAAAATT
>JARYHS010006964.1:13349231-13378175 GCA_031002005.1 Vandiemenella viatica | reverse complement strand
CATTAATTACGCACAACAGATTTTAAACTGATTCGTCTTTAATTTTCGACTCTATTTATTACCTCATTATGGACCGACACTACTATCGCACTATTCCAGTCACCAGGTAAGTAGGAAATATCGGGACTCAATTTAATTAACGTGTCAATATAATGTACAGTGTCTCATCCTACTGTCTTTAAGACATCTGCAGTATATTCTTAACACCAGCGACCTTGTGAATTTTTAGCTTTTTCGGTTCCTTAGGATGAATTTCAAATTTTTCTGATTTCTAATTGTGTGAGTAGGCTCGTTACAGTTTTTCAGTATAGCCATAAATTTCTGGATGTAACAGTCAGTGATCCCCTGCAATATAAACTTTGCATAAATCCATGTTAGGCACCTTATTTGTCATTAATAATTCCTTCTTGTGTTGGTAAGGGCTGAAAAAGGGTGCACCCGAGAAGCGATGTAATTGGGGACATTTGCTTGAATATGGTAATGTAGTTTGGGACTAACATTTTGAGTTGGAGCGTGTGCAAAAGAAAGCAGCTAGATTTGTTTATGGAAATTACCACAGGATACATACAGTAACTAATATGATAAAAAAAAGCATGATGGTAGTCATTGGTAAAGAGGAGGATGATTAAGGCTTTTTTTGGTGTTGGTGATGGGGATTGGATGGATAGGCTCGAAGAAGTGCGAGTAGTACATGGAAAGTAAGGGATAACCACGAGCACTCGACTTGATCTGTTGCTCGATGTCATGCATGAGGGATTGGAAACATTTTATTTTGTGTGTACAATGTCAGGGATTGTAATGAACTACCAAGGGAAGTGATGAATAGTTTACTAAAATCCCGAAGTGTTTTAAATATGTAATTGGCAAAAGTAGTTGAGTAGAGGACATTAACCATCAAAGTAAGTTATATAACATAGTATCCATAGTAATAGTAATAAATAATAAAAATAATTGGGAGGTTTATGGTAATTACCACTGCAGCAAGCTGACCCTCACAAATAAAATCAATTAATTTCATCTGAACACAAACAATTAAAAAAAAATCCAATATAAAAATTCAGGTAACATTCAAATTGTCACTTGGAGTTAAGGTTTATCTCAAATAAAAGCAATTTGTTGTTAATATTTTTCTTATTAGTAATAGAAGAGTGAAATATAAAGGAACTGGATAAACATATTGAGATCAGGGCCGGCGCTACGATTCTCGGGCCCCGGGTAAGCAATCTTAGGCCCCCTCCCCTCCCACCCCGAAAATATTTTTACTTTACACTTTGATTTTTTTTGGATAACTCAGAAAATTTTAATACAAAATGTTTAAAATTATTGGTGCAGATTTTAAAATTTATGTTTGATTTCTATTTATTTAGGAACCCAGGCCGGCGGGCCCCCCTTTGGTGGCCTGGGCCCCGGGTACTTTTGCCCTGCTTAACCCCCCCTAACGCCGGCCCTGATTGAGATGTAATGTGGATCTTGGATTTTCACAAATCTAAATATTTACTGAAGTTTCCATCGCCGTGGAGTACTTAAATTGTTGGCGTATGAGTTAATTTTATGTGTGTCATCGGAATTTGGCAAAACGATGGCAACAATTTAGATTTTAGACAGAAATCATCTTAATTTTGTGTAGTAGAAGCTGAGAGTGAAATTCTTACTCTATAACATCTCTGTAGCAGAACCTATCTGTTGTTTTCGTGGAGCGTTGTTATATTGCATTTTGCTGTGTTTTGCTCTCTGAAGACGATAGAAGGAGGTGATATGGAGCCGATAAATGCTGTATACATTTTGGAAGAGGTAGGTTTACAGCTTAAAGCTACTTACAGAGTCTTACAGCCCACCTTAACAGCAGGACACAACTTTCACTCTCCTGCTGTTCATTATGGTTGTTAAATAATTGCGAATTGGCACATTTTTCTCCTTAGACTGTATGAATTGACCACATGCTGTTCACGGTACCTTTAAATAAGTTGTGTTTGATCATCTGAAAAAAATATGAGCAAATGCATTTATATTAACCAAACGATGTTTGTGTTTAACTGTAAAACTCTGCGTGCGAAACAAGAAACGAGTCCTTTTTGCAGCATTCAGTGCGTTAATGTATTTATTTTTTATATGAAAAGTTCTGCAGGCACCGGAACTTATAACTGAGATGCCGTTTACTAGGTTTGTATACTGCATTGACTGCCATATGTGTTTTTGTCTGTGTTTATTTATTATCAGAAAATGTTGCGAAATTTCCGAGGAAAACGTATTTGTAGTTGTATCAAAGCTGTTTTCTTGAGTATCTTGCTTTCAATTTTCAGTTAAATATGAAACTACTAAAGTGAATTTTATATTTACTAGTCAACGGAAAGTGACTGAAACTTTTTTTGTGTATAACTAGTAGAAAATTGGAAAAGTTTCATTTTTGAGTCTAAGATACATATATTGATTTCACATTTGTTAGTATCCACATGCTGCTAACAATATTTTCCTGATCAAGTCTACTGATAAATTATTCACATGTGTTGCATTAGGAAGGGATGTGTTTTTCAGTGGAGTAGTGTGCATATGTTTCAGAGTACTGACTTATATTTTCTCCAAATTACATTTGTGTGGTGGTCCTGTAAAATTCCTGCTCTTTAGTCAGTTGCTAGTAATAACTTAAGATGATAAGGTAAAAAATCATTATTGAAATATTTCTGTGGAAATGTATACAAGTAAATAATATAGAATTTCAATTCTGTTAAGTACATTAATTGTAACAAGTAATGTGTTATTCCTTATTGCAGTTAACACTTAATCATAGACCAAGGTGTAAGATTTATTGTTGAGAACAATTTGTTTCACCACTTGTAGCTTCAGTGATGGTTTACATTAAGTCATGTAAGCTCACATTACTGCTGTTGTTGTGGCTTTGAGATATGGGGATTACTGGAAATCGCGATTCCGCCAGTTGTTGTCATCATTATACTAGTGTGTTCAAACGCAAGACTCCACTAGAAATTCTTTCCGAAATACATTTAACGGTTTCATGCTGGTCCAGGTTGTATTATAACCTAATTTCAGCTTGGCAATAATGGTCCAGGCTGTATTATAACGGAAATACTGCTTTATAATAATATGTCTTGCGACTAACTATAGCAGTATTCCAACGATATTACTGAATTTTGTTGTAGCGGAATCGCGATCTCCAGTAGACCCGAGATATGAATATATCGTTACAATATACAGATGATAGGCATAAACAGTTCTGAGGTCAAACTAGCTATTCTTATCAGTCTCTGAATGGCTCATAGATAATATTAACTTCAACTCTCTTCTTTTTGTAAAAATCATTTTTTTTTCTCCTTACACATCATGTTTGCATATGTATTATCAAAACACTACAATTTTATGACATGCCCTGATGTTGAAGATTACATCAATTTGCCCTGGTGGGGATACCACTGTTTACACTAAAGATGGAGTTTACTCTTGATAGGCCATCGATTGTCAGTGTGTATACCAAACACTTTTACTTTCATGGCATTGGTACAAAAATTGAGGTAGCATCAGCTGTATCATTTTATTGTTGTTTTTTCTCCCAGGTAGTTTTCTCTGCAGATTGCAAGTGACAGAAATGTTAAAGTGTCTTGCACTGAGCCAGCAATATTCTCTACTGAATGTGCAGTCTGCTACCATGCCAGCTGTGTATAATAAACTAATTTTCAATCAACCTCTACTATTTTCTAGAAAATATCTAATATAATTTCTGCCTTTAGGCTCACTTTGTTTCCAATTGCATATTCTTAACAAAATTCATTACCAAGCTAATTCCAAAATAACTAAAGTTAGTTACTCTCTTTCGAAAGCAGTTGTTTAATTCATCTGTATAATGTTAGTATTTTACCGTACCATTTTACCAATAACTTGTTCTGATTACCTGAAGCTAAGTAGTAGTCTAGTCAGATGCATGAACAAATAAATAAAATTTCTGATATCCCAAGATATTCAAACCTTAGAAATTAATATATTGTTAGGTTGGTAACTGACTTAAAGTGTAATGAGGATTCCTTCTGTATTCCATAATTAGTGCTATATGCCAGCTCAGTGGCCTCTATTGTCAAAACTGTTTTTATCATCACTAATATTATCAGTTCAGCACATAGAGCACACAGCTAGTATTATGTTCAAATTATTTCCACTAAAACTTGTATGCAGGTTTGCAATGTTCTCAGCAACTGCTTTGCAGTTTGATACCATGGTAATTGCTGTGACCATCAACTCTACCTCAACTCTGCTATTGGGAACTGCCATTAATACCTACTGTTAGTAGCACATTACTGTCGAGCCTCAATAGTAAAAAAATATTATAATATTCCAAGCCTTACTCTGCTTTTTCTTTAAATACTTTAATTGAAAATACTGTTTGCTAACTACCACTTATTAATTATTTAATGTCAAAAACATTTTCTCTTGTGGAATGGTGAATAGTCTTTGATAATTTGCTATAATTAATAGTTGCTGGTCATGAACAGCTCTATTTGAAATTTAATAGAACCTAATTTGATACTGTGGTTCAATATTGCTCCTTGTGTTTTTATGAAGGTCACATTTTCCTTGACAAACTTTTTGTCTTTCTTTGTTTTCCATACTTCCTCTAGAAGGGTCATTCATGTAGAAAAGACTGTAACTGTCTTTTCTATGTGAATGACCCTTCTTTACCAACTGGTTTCTTCACTTCTATGACAAGTTTAATGCTTCTTCATTAAATATGGAAATATCTCTGATATAAGACAAATGCTAAGTTTGTTACAAAGAAATTAATGTTTAAATTCAAGCATTTCATGTATCTGATTGAATCTACTGAAATGTTATTGTTGGTTTAATGGAAGTATTCTTCATGAGGCCAATAGGAAATCTATCAGTGAAGTAGTGATTTGTTTCATAAATGTTGTGAAGAGGTGTTTGTTTTGCACTAATTAGTATAGAAACAATATAATTTTCTTCAATATAAAACATGAGATTAGGGGGTTATAGTAATTTTTTGGAATCATATTATAGTTTTATACTTGGACATCTAATTTGTGCATGGTTAGGAGTTGGCAGTTGTGTACAAACATTGTAAGTTTGTCTCCTATTAAATATAAATACTTTTTAAAATCAGTAGTTGCATTTATTATTCAAGGCTTATTAAAGAAATAGTAATCTCAACTATTGAACTCCTGTGATAGGAAAAACATTGTAATTTTTAGGTTTGACATATATTTACTACTAAAATATTTTTGGTATTGATGCTAGTGGCCTTTCTATGGTGAAACCTAGTTTATAACGATTCATACATTTATTTAGTTTAGTAGCAGTTTACCTTTTATCAAAAGTAAAGTTTTGTATTTGACTCCTGCTGCTGACTGTATTTTTACAATCACCAGAAATGATATTTTCCTCTAAGGAAGCTGACTTTATATGTATAAGGTCACCACTTGGTGCTGTAATGTGTGTAGGATGTGTGTTTGAATCTTGGTTTGATCTTGGCACGCCATCCAGATTAGTTTTGCACTGTTTCTAAAAATTACTTCAAGTTAATCTCGTGCCAATTCCTTCAGATTAGCAGGCAGAGTTCCTTCCCATTCATTGTGCAAATGCTTTCTCAGTTCCATTGGTATCAGCGAGCCACTAAGCTCCCGGGGAAAAACTCAATGGTTGTAAATTGTCTTTGGTTCTGTTTATCCAGATCAGCTAAGATTTATTTTGTATATAAATTTCCAGATAATTGAGTAAGCACACTGAGTCAGCAGTAATGTTCAGGCAATCAGTCAGTAAGTCATGCCGTCTGCGCTAGGCCCTGCCATCCAGATTTTGGTTTTCCATGATTCCTCAAAATCACTTCAGATGAACATGAGATCATTTCTTCATAAATGTTATTGAATTTTTTTATTCATTATGACAATTTTTCCTACTTCTAATAATCACATTTTGTGCAAGATATGAAGCACTAACAAAACATTAACCTTTATTATCTGCGATAAAGAATTCATTCATCTAATCATATGATAATTTGCAGTGCTTTTTATAAATCAGAAAGGCTATATGAGTGGTCACAAGTTTTCTTGTGACCCTTTATTGAATTATTTTTCTTTTGTTAGACCAGTATTTTTAGGTAATATTCTGAACCTAACTAATAAGTGTTTGGGACTTGAGTATTTGTTTGCTTGTATTTACAATTGGATTGATGTCATAAACTTTTCAAAAGAGCTTTTCATATTCGTATTGGTGTTAACAATTCTTGTGTGAAAGTTTTTTATTTTCCTTTCTGTAAATTATATTCTAGTTTAATTGAATATTATTTTATTTCTCATTATTTGCTTTTTTTTAGAATATGCTGGAGGATGCGGAACAAGAGAATTCAGAAATGGAACCTGTTCCTTACAGGTAAGGTGTTTCCTGTTACTAAACAGTAATCTGCTGTTGTAGAAATTTTGTTATTTGTAATCTGATCAAAACTTACAGCAATCTTAAATGTATGTTACTCTGCCTAACATACATAATTTTTTATGATGAATGATTTACCTGTTACTGATGAAACTCAATATTGGCATAACAAGTGTCAGATATTAACCATTATAGTTTTATGTTTTTCTGGGTGCAAATAAAGCTAAGTAATTCAATTTAATAGTATCATTTAAAAAAGAAAATTAACTCACTTAACAGCAAATTCACTTCTTTTTACAGATTAATTTTCTTTGGTTGTATATACAAAAGTCGTGGCCAAGTGGGAAAGAAAAAATTTACTTTTTTTTGACTCGGGTGGAATTGCACTAAGCATGGTAGATGAGCAGTAACATTCTGACTTCACGTTTGGGAGGATGCAGTTTTTAATCCCTATCTGGCCATCCAGAATTGGGTTTTCCACCTTTTACCTAAATCACTCCAGGCAAATCCTAAGGCCAAATTCCTTTTCTTTCCTTGCCTCCAGTCCTTTCCCACCTCTAATGTATTTGACATTGATGAGTCATAAAGCCATAAGAGTATAAAAGGCATAATCCTTAAGTTTAGTAGCTTTTGTCAGTTAAATGGTATGATGCTGGAAAATTTCATTTCATATAGTAGAAACAAATCACTTAATATATTCCATAGCTTTTGCACTTATTTTTATGAAACTGTGTAGCTCTTTTCTCTCTTTAAAATCGTTTACAGCTTATTTTCGTGACATAGAAGTAATAGATGTAGCATAGTCTCTCAAATAAGTGATGTGTTGTACCTAATCATTTAGCCTCTTATTGCATGGTCCATTATTATTATTCCCATCTTCCTTTCACCAAAGATGTATGAATCCCATCTTTTTCCTTTATTTCTTGATTTCCCTCTTTTTTCATAAAGGGGAGAGAAAGGGAGGTAAGTGAAGGACCTGCCCTTCACTAAACCCTATCCTGGAGGACCAGGGCTTTTCTCTCAGGGACATGCCCTTAGCCAAGTATCTCCAAATTTAAGGAGATAAAAGTTTGCTATTCACCTCTTCGTGTTAGGAATAAAAGTTGCACCCACAACATGATTTGTGTTGCCCAGAGGACATGACTACAAATGAACATATGATTTGTCTGGATGCTGTATCACATTAACATATATATATATATATATATTTACAAGTTAGTTTACTAAAGTATGTCATATATAATGGGCAAATCACCAATTTTTTTAATTTTTTTTTAAATGAACGAGCCCTAACACTGAGTGAAATGATTCTTTTACTTAAATCAATGTTTATACACACTGCAGAGAGTAAACTTGGCTCAGAACAAGATCTCATAGCTTTTTATCACTAAACAACCATAAGACTTAGCGCTATTTTTATAAGAATTTTTTGTTTGATTTGATTTATTTTTATGTTATTCTGAGTTGTCACTTAAATATAATAGTTCTATTTGAAAACTTGTGGGAGGTTTCAGAATTAGTTTGATCTTTACATATGTGTCCCAACAAACCTCACAATCTTTGTAGACAAAAGCTTTTCATCTAGACTAAGTGATGCTGCTTTCCACAGATTTAACTGCAATAATAAATTAATGTCAATTTGCTTCCAAACTATCCATAGGAAGTATATAAAATTTATTCTGTTAGTTAAGCTTGCTGATCTCTATACATAACAGAAATTTGATCAAAGCAAAGCAATGCACTAAATCATTTAATGTTTGGTATGGCATTGAATAAATACTGGCAAAAATCACCAATATTTGACTTTTTGGATAATTTGGGGATGAAACCATATATGTATACCAAATTATCTGTTTCTAGCCCCATAGGAGTTAAACAATACAGTTATTGATATGGTCGATTCTATGAAATATTTGGGAGTAACAGTACAAAGGGAACATGAAATGGGACATACACATTAATTCGTTAGTAGGTAGAGTAAATTCTAGGCTTGCAATTCATAGGTTGAATCTTGAAAAATTGTAATGAACAAACAAAGGAGATAGCGTACAAATCTCTTGTGCGTCCACATTTGGATTATTGTTGTGCCATTTGGGACCATGTTTCGTAAGGGGTTGATCGAAAGTATAGAGAAAGTACAGAGAAGAGCTGCTCGATTCGTGACCGCTTGCTACGGTCCTTATGAAAGCATCACAGAAACTGATTAGTAGACTAGGTTGGGAGTCTCTGGTAGATAGACGACACACAGTTTAGTTTAAACTTATTGGTAAACATGCGTACTTTCACTTTTGAGTGTAGTGAAATACTTCTTCCGCCTAACCTATTTGAGTTGGAAGGACAGGAAAGATAAAATTAGAGAAATAAGGTGCTGGACTGATTCTTATATGAATTCTTTTTTCCCTCGTACCATTAGGGATTGGAATACACAGCAAAGAGATTAGCTTTGGTGCTGAGCACCCTCTGCCACCCACAATTTTGTGAATTGCAGAGTATATATGTAGATGTAGATGAGAAGCATACTGGATTTATTTTGATGGAGTATCATTAGTTTAAAAAAATTTAGTTTCACTAACTTCCAAAGTTAGGAGAGAAATAAAGTAAATTTTAATAGATTAGTTTATCATATTAAGTTCAATTTATAATGAATATCTAAGGCATGTAAAGCTATTGGGGTAGAAAGTGACTTTAAGTTTGTTGTAGATTAATAGAAATTTACCAGTTTTAGACTTTTGCTATAGTTTACCTGTGTACCAATTTAGAACTTTTTATAACCATACAAAATACTTCAGAGTTTTAATGATCATCAGTGTGCAACTGAGTGACAAATCAGTGAAATTTGCATTCAAATTTAAAACAATGAACTTGAGCGAAACAAAATGTAATGTGTTTGCTAGAATTTCTGATATCTTGTAATAGAAAAATGAGGAATGGATCATATCTCCAAACGAAGAAATTGAGGTACAAAAAAGCCCAAATCACTTCAAGAAATGGTTGACTTGATTCTGGGTACAAACTGTCGCATGTCCACTGGCTACAGTTGAAGCAGTAGCTCAGTGCTGATCATGCAAACCAGCTGCTTTAGAATATTTTGGATTCATTTTAAAGAAGACAGGTTGATTCATATTATTTTTTGATATCAGAATATTATAATGGGTATATCTATCATTACAAGTAGGTCATTAGTGTGGTAGCTACTATAAACTGTTTACTCATCATAGACGAGACTGTGGTGGGAGTTGTTCGGAGGTGGCTGTTTGTGTGGGTCCTTGTGCTTGGGGGTGGGGGAAGTGATGCCACTGATTATGTGACCACTCGGCTTGTGTGGGGTGTGTGCAGGATTTTAACTGTCTGGTGATACTGGCATTGCCTTTGTTTCTTTACTGAGCATGCTGGGTGATCGGTAACGCTCTCACCTTGCATTCAGGATGATACAGGTTTGAATCCCTGCCAGGCCATCTAGATTTTGGGTTTTCATAATCACTCCCATCGAATATGACGATGGCCATAGCAGAATTTCTTCCCATTCCTTGTGTCAGCCCTTTCCTATCTCTAATAGCAGCAAACCATGGCTGAGGCATATATGTATACGGAAAAAAAGTTTGTTTCATGCCATATACCAGAAATCCAATTAAATATTACATTTAAATTCAAGTGTGCTAATGCTTGTTGTGATCCACCATTCAATACCCTGGTGTGCCCTTGGAATCCAATAGTTGCATGCGAAGGCCTAAATCAACTCACTGTAATTTGATCATTGGGTGCCTCAGTCTGCAGCTTCGATGCTACATGGCAATAATTTGCATTGAAATATATTTAGTAAAAGCTGTTACCTGTTGATGCTGTTTGAACACCTTGCTCAGCCATTCAGTTTTTTATTTCTATCTACTTAGTTTATACCAGCATACTTCAAATAAAAGAATAAAGAATAAATGTTTGTTCACAATTTTTGTCAGAAGACCATTCAACTGATTATGGTCTTCTGCATTGTTTTTATAAAAAAAAAAAAAAAAAAAAAAAACAGTTGAAAGATAGATTCTACTACATGCTAGTAATTTCACTTGTTATTGAATCACCTTTTGACTACCAGTGTGAGATGGTTCCTTGTGTACCTTAATTTTTTACTTACTGCTGTGTATTTATAACACAACTGTATTAATTCTCTTCCTGTGTCAAATGTCAAGAAATTTAATATCTAATTTTTCTTTCTTACTGATTATTAATTAAATCGTCATTGAACAGTCTTTCATTTAAACACAATAAATAAGTTGTCCTGACTCTAAATTAGTTATTATTTTAAAGTTCGATTACAAAGCAACCATTAGTTTGCTTTAGAGAAACTGAATATCCAAACAGTAATCTAAATTATTATTAATTTGCCTGAATTTGTATAAAAGTTTTTTTTTATGGATAACACAATAATTACTGTGCATTAAATAGGGTCTATATACTGCGACTATTATGTTTCTTGAGTGCCATTATATACAGACTTTGTCCAGTCTTTAGTGATCAGGTTGGCTGAGTGGTCTAATGCGCCTAGATAAAATCTCGGTGCCTAAATGGGAGCATGGATTCAAATGGCACATATATCAAATTCCAATGATTACATATTGGGACTATAAATGGAGAATGGCATATTGAGCAACATCGTAGAGCTTCAAATCACGAATAACTGGGGTAGTTTATAAATATTATTTGTAGTTTATTTGCTCAACTTACCTTCATATTTGTATTAGACTAATCTACATGCCATATTGACTATTCAATAATTGCACTTGCCTATATTTCTAATTCCATTTTTGTAGAGCAGCGTGATAGCTCAGTGGTTAATGCAGTTGAGATTGTGCATCGGCTTAGGAAACTGTCTCCAAAGACACAAAGAAATTAAAATAAACTACTAATTTTTATTGTTCAAATATTCTGTCCATGTCATTCAGACTGGTAGCTTGACAGTACCATAACTAGACAATCTATCACTCATAAAGTCATCAACATGAGCCATCTGACTCACTGAACCATATATGTTCACATCCATGCCCACTTACACCAAACACATTTATTCTCCAGCTCACCAACACGTATCAACATCTGCGACAGTCTTCCACCAACATATATCAACATGTACAAATGCACTCATTGACTCAAATGATGTTTCAATTGTAAGTAATTTTTGAAACATAATTTCCAAGATGTATAATAATCTCTGTATAAAAATAATTGTTTAAAATTTTGTATACTGAATTCAACTTGGTACATAATCTGGTGTAGGCAACAGTCAATAACTGTCCCTTCATAGTTCTGGTTTTTAGACATATGTGGTTACCTTAGGGAAGAATGGAATTAATCAATACAATTACTGTGTGTGCATTACTGTGATACAAATGCTTTCAGTGCCTTGATAAAATATTTATTGTTTATCTGTTAGAAAGTGTCAATAGACGTAATAATGTGCTTATATAGGTATCACAGTTTATTATCATACATACACTTTCAAATTTTTGTTTGTTATTTTTGCTTGGAGTTTTACACCATGTCAAAGTTCATTAGAGGTGGAAAAGGATTGGGGGCAAGGAAGGAATTTGACGATGATATTTGTAAAGCAATCATCCCAGCTTTCTCATTAATAGATTTCAGAAAACTATAAAAAACTGAAATTAGATGGCTGGGCAGGAAATAAAACCTTTGTCCTCTTGAATGCTAAGCTAGTGTATATCCATTTATCAACCACCTTCGGTTTTTCCTTATTACATGGAATAAAATAATAAATATTTTCTGATTGTCTCTAGTATTTTTATTTATGATATCCATTGCTGTCCTGTTATCTTCCGGCGCTGCTCTTCAAAATTTAAATACTTATCAAACTGAGAGCTTAGGTATCTGTGTACTGGATTTCTACTAATAGGTTTAATTTCAGTCTTTACATTGGCATTCTGATATAACCCTCCTAATGAGGTACCAATCTTATTCTAACAGATGTGCAACCCTTAGTAGGATTGCTAAATAGTATGTTGTTGTTTTCAGTTACATTCAAAAATTCCTTTATAGCAACAATGAAAATTCACTGACAAAGGATTTAATGCTAACAGTATCAGTATTATCTGAAGTTTCTGTATGCTACTTCTTGTCCCATATCACTACTTAAAGGATCTCAAATCAAGCCTTGTGTGTATCCTCTGACCAGAAGCTGATGGCCATTTTCTGGTATCTCAAGGTACCAACAGGAATCCCAAAAAATAGGCTATGCTCTCAACGGTGTCCAAAATAACTAATTCGCTTCCTGTAAAGCATATTAAATCGAGACTGGTGTGGTTATGAGGATCTAGTAAAGCAATGCAAAAAACCTATTATACTGATTTACCTAAAGAGCTCAGAAATTCTATTGCTTTAATCTTTTATGTGACATATTGTTTACTACCTGAATATAGCTCTGTATTAATTTTAATCAATATTTTGTGGTAAGTGAACTATTTTTTTTTTTAGACTATTGTTTAAAGCACCCACATTATTGGAACTTACCTGTGCATTCTGTGAACAGACATTTTTATCATGGTGCTCTCTAACAAAACATGTCTTTTACCATGTCCAGCTATTTCTGCCCCTATATATACTTGTAAACAGTGTTCTGAAGTGTTTAAAGATGAGATGAAACTACAGGTGCATAAATACAAAATCAGAACATCACAAAGCAGGTAAGGGTAGGACTTCATATTTTATATGATGTTGGCTAATATAACTGTGCTGTTATAAATTTATGTCTGCTTCTCTTGTGTCTGTTTTCAGTTTTGCCTCACTCAGCATCTGTGGCTAACTTGTCTTGGTTAATCGCATTCTCCATTGACCAAAGTTTTTTCTTATTAAAATTATGTTTTCTGTATCAGAAGGTGCCATCTCTTTGTGCAATTAACAAGTTATGTGTGCTCTTATAAGCAACAGTCTGAATCTAAAAGCTATGCTATTGTATATTTTGATATGTCTTAATTTTATTCTAAAAAGATCATCTAGTGTCTGGTTGCAATACAGCTTCATCTGGCTGTGTGGCTATCCAGTCTTGGTAACTAGTGAACTATGTATAAAAAGAAGTTCTACTTTAAAAATAGTGTTACTATAACTGTGTTTTTACAGAGATACTATATTGTTTGAAAGAAAGAGTACTTTGGCCTCTATGGATGATCGATGTTGGTCTGGTATTAATAAACTAAACGTACTGCAACTGCTGTGTGCCTAAACTGATTAGCAATTCAGTATGTCAGTGAATCATGGCTTAAGGATTAAAATTATAATTTTGAGTAAGACATATCATTTCAGACTGATGAAATGTTGAGCTGCATTTTCAAGGCTGGTTCATTAGTTACTGAATAGTGAATTTTTATTGCCGCCCTGTCTGTGCTCCAGACGTGTATACATGCGCTGCCTTGCCACCCTGTCTGTGCTCTGGATGTGTTAACACGTTCAGCCACTCGGGTCCCTGTGTGCTCTGCACGTGTTAACGCACTAGCCTCTTATCAGCCTGGTCATAAAGCCATATTTCCACCCAGGGTGGTTAGTTGTTTTCCTCACTCAGCCTTTGAGCGTTGGCAGCTGCGATCTAATTTGTGTTGCTCCTTTCCTTTTAGTTTATGCTGAGAAAATGGCACACCGCCGTGTTTGTACAGTGGAAGAAATCATGGTGATTCTTACTAGAAGCAACAGTGAATATGATCTCTTTGCTATGGATGACAGTGATGACCCTTTGACAGGACTTTGATCTAATATTCCTAAGCAGTGTACATCAGCTAGTGGAAAATGACCGTTTGCCTCCACAAGAGGTGAAAATTCTTCATAATTTGAAGCTACAGATAGTGAGAGCAAAATGTGTTTAAAAATAGAATGCTATAATGACATGTTTGACCGCATGTGCTTGACGATTAAGCTGCAGGATGCAAGTGTAGATTACGCTAACATTCCAGCAGTTTGTCATTTTTCTTGATATTTCTAACAGAAGATCATATGATATCTATTGCTGATGAGACAAACAGATACGAGAGAATCAGTTCACACTATATTTTCTCTATTGAGTGGTATAAAAAGTTCTTTTTCCACATTCTCGAACACTGCATTTTAAATGCTCACGCTCTTCACTGAGTAGTAACTGGACGAAAAATGCCAGTTGCAGAGTTTCATCTGTCTCTGGTAAGGGGGCATCCGTTAATTACGTGAGGTTTTTTTCCGGATTTCCAGACCCCCCTCCCCCTCTTGTGAGATCTGGTTCATGACACTACCCACTCCTACCCCCTAGAAATAGCCCTCGCAACTTTTTGAGACCTTTTTTTTAGGTCTAAACCTTCCAAAGCTGTACTTTTCGAGGAAATACTCCCCTCAAATCGAATTTTACGTCATTTGTATACCTTTTTTATCTCTACAGTCCAACAATAATTTCAAAAATATCACGTGAGATTTCCGCTGACCCCCTCTCCCCCTTGGTAAGATTTCTCCGGACCCCCCTATTTCATCTCATGTAAATTATGGACGCCCCCTTAGAGAACTTGTTGAAGCATATACCACAGAACAGAACGAACCTAGCAATGGAAGATGCTCTGATAAAAAAAATCGTCAAGGATTTACTGGGAGAGATTTTCCAAATTTCATTCATATTGAAAATTCAAAGAAGAACACGCCAATGCGTTAATGTGCTGTATCTTCGAAACAGAAAGTGCATCAAGAAACCAGTGCAGAACATGTAATGTACCACTGTGTGTTGTACCATTTTCCAAGGCTTATCACACAAAAAGAATTATTAACCATGGGTAACTACAGAGTAATAATTATATTACATTTATACGCCTCTAAAACTAAAAAAAAATAAAAAAATATTTTTAACTTCGCCAGTGGTGTTCCATAGCTCGGGTCAAAAAGAAGTGTGGAAAATATGTGCAGAATATGTGAATGGTATTTTTCGGAAAGCTATTCTCTCCAGATAAATTACTACGCTCACAAACTAAAAACATTTCAGTTGCTGTAATATGTATTTAGTATATGAAGTACCTGCATGTTATCTTAAGCAGACATTCACTTTTAGAGGAGCTTTAAATTGAAAAACTTTAGATGTTATATTAAAAGCATTTATTTTGTATCTGGGGTTTCAAATCCCAGAGCGACAGCACAAGATCGTCACACATGATGCTTACTTGATCTAACATAGATTTTTCTTTTACTTTTGGTGTTAGTAGTAATTACTTTATAGATATTTGTATTTTATGTGTATCACAATAATTATGGCGTAGCAAATAAATGTGTTCGCAAAATGTTTTATCAGTGACTGTGCAAGTTTTCTATAAATTGGTGACAAAATATCATTAAACAGAATTGCAATAGAGTGCATTTTTTTGGAAGTTCCCTACATATCATGATAGTTATACCTTTATTGTGGTTATTTTTATCATCATGTTGTATACTTTAAGAATTAAATTCCTCCACCCATCTACTCTTGCCACTAATAAATTTTAATTTTAAATTCCTTCAGCATATTTGGTAAATATTAGATTTTTTCCCTTGGTAATTTATGCCTTTCCTTTACATCTTTGCCTACAAATAGAAAACTTTCCCCTTCAACCAATATCCCTCCAAGCTCCATTCCAACATATCCCTTGTACACTCCCAGTATTCTCTTCACTCTCCTCCTATCCTAGAATGACTCCCAATCCAGCTCTATTATCATATAAGTTACTGCCTGGCTCCTATAGTAATTTCCTTAAACATATCCAACTGCTTTCCTTTGCATGTCCTTCAACTCCTTTATTTGACACCAAAAATGTATACCCCAAACTACACCACTGTATTGAGGCAGTGGTCTGACCTAACTTTTATTACCTGTATAGGACCCTTAGATATATTTATCTTATTGTTTTTCAGGAAACCCCCCAAAAAATATAAAAAAAATACACCTATTTGCTCATATATATATTTCTTGAAGATTAAATATTAATTTTCTATAAATTTATTTGCTGGCACTGCTTAGCTTGTCACAGTGAACTGTCCATACTCAGAGTCTCTTTGCTCTGCTGCATCCACTCCTTATATTTCACATAATGTACATTCACTTTGAAATTTTTATATACATATTCCAAAACAATATTTGTCTCAATTATAGGAAATTTCCAAAGTCCTACTGAGGTTGTCTCCAGATATTCTCAAACAGCTAATTTTTTCCATCAGACATGTTCTGTTCCTTCCTTCTTGGTGTTGTTTGACTTGCTGGCTGATTGGGTCACTCTCATTGTTCCATTTAATAAAGAGAACAGGAGATAGAACTCTTGACCTATAGTGTCTGTCTGTTCGCACATAGATGCAAAAAATTATTTGTCATGTTTACAAGTCAATACAAAAATGTTTTATTGAATCCTTATTTTTATTTATATTATTATTATTGATATCATTAGATACCATTTATGCAGTTCCACATGAATAAGTGGTTAGTATAGCGAGTAATTGACTAAAAATATAATTTTGTTTAAACAATACCTTCTTACCATATAATTCATAACTTTGAAATCATATTTATATTAATAATTAATATAAAAAGCATTTACTATCTTAGTAACCAGACATTTTATTCTATTGATTACTGTAGGTGATTGGTCCTGAAGAATTTGTAGATTTCCTCATGTAAATTATGTATAATCAGGATTCTGTTTCTTTTTTGCTAAAATTAACCTTATTGGTGAATTAATTGTTTTATAAGAATTTTTATTTTCTTATATGTTCTATAACTTTATTATTTCATTCATGTTTACTTTTAAAAACATTGAGGTGTTCTATGTGTTTATTTTCCTGTTTATTCTCTCTTTTCTGATTAATATTGAACAATGTTTAATTCTTAAATGATAAGTTTCTAGTTCAGTTTAAAAAAATTAGCATAGTTATTCCTAAGAACTGTTTAACAAATTACTACAACATTTAAGTGTGGTTATTTTTTGTGTTCCTAGGTGTAGTTCTGATTCTAAAAGTGATATTCACACCAAGAAGGAGACACAATTTGTAACTGAACATCTAAGAACCAATGTAGCAGTGCATCAAGCGATTTTTTTTTGGTGAATGCCCAATTTCTTATAGAGTTTGTGAAAAATCTTTTACAATGTCCGGGACTCTTAACACTCATCAGAGGATTCATTCAGGCGAATCCCAATTTTCTTGCAAAGTTTGTGGAAAGTCTTTTACAAAATCTGGGAATCTAAAACAACATCAGAGGATTCATTCAGGCGAACGGCCATTTACTTGTGATGTTTGTAACAAATCTTTTACACAGTCTGGGACTCTTAAGATTCATCAGAGGATTCATTCAGGTGAACGCCCATTTCCTTGCGTCGTTTGTGGAAAGTCTTTTTCAGTGTCTTGGAATCTTAAGATACATCAGAGGATTCATTTTGGTGAGCGCCCATTTTCTTGTAAAGTTTGCGGAAAATATTTTACAGATTCTGGAAAACTTAAGAATCATCACAGGATTCATTCAGGTGTACGCCCATTTAGTTGCAAAGTTTGTGGAAAGTCGTTTACAAACTCTGGGGATCTTAAAAGACATCAGAGGATTCATTCAGGTGAACGCCCATTTAGTTGCAAAGTTTGTGGAAAGTCGTTTACAAACGCTGGGAATCTTAAAAGACATCAGAGAATTCATTCAGGAGAACGCCCATTTTTTTGCGAAGTTTGTGGAAAGTCTTTTACAAACTCTGGGGATCTTAAAAAACATCAGCGGATCCATTCAGGTGAACGCCCATTTTCTTGTGATGTTTGTAACAAATCTTTTACACAGTCTGGGACTCTTAAGATTCATAAGAGGATTCATTTAGGCGAATGTCCATTTTCATGACAACTTTGTGTAAAATCCTTTACACCTTGTGGAACCTTTAAAAATTATTAAAGGATTCATTCAAGTAAATGTCCCTTTCCTAGCGAAGTTTGCGCTAAATCCTTTACAATATCTGGGATTCGTAACAATAATCAGAGTATTCATTCTCTCAAATGCCCAATTGTGTGTTGTTTCTAAAAAATCTTTTTCTATTTGTGGGAATCTTAAGATTCATCAGAGATTCATTAAGGTGAATGGCCTAAATTTTTGTGATGATTGCAGAACATCTTTTACACGGTGAAGCAAGATTGAAAAACATCAGCAGTTTCATTCTGGAGAGTGCCCATTTTCTTGTGAAGTTTGTATACACAATACTTTTAATTCAGATAAATTTAATGTGTAATATTCTTGTAATGTAAATTTACTTAGCTTATTTGGTTTATTTAATGATTTAAAAAGATTATTTTGACTATATAAGTGTGCTGATGGTTTAATTGAAAATGTAATTTAAAATGTGTGTTTGAATGATTATAAACCATTATTGGAATATAAGAATAGCCTTAGTGGTTTATGTTTTACAGTAGTTGGCAGTAAAAGTTGTTTATTTGAATATTAAATTTTTTCTCATGTGTGCTTATGTTGAATTTGTAAGAAATATTATCTTTGAACAGAGATTACAGACATTGTTATGGTATTGCCTTGCTCTTGTATTATCCTTGTATATCTGGCATTTTCCACTAATCACAAGGGAGTGTCAATATACTATATTAATGTTTGTTTCCTTACCAAAATGATGGAATGTAATTTGTTCCTATTGACAATATTTAAAATGTTCTGTTGCTAGATTATCATTAAACTTATTGGGTATATAATGGATATCACTAAATATTTGCATCATATAATTATTTGTAATTACAAATATCCTGATCTACATGGTGATCATAATCACTTCTGTGAAAGATGAATTATTGAGAAAACATATTAATATACACTGCTACGGATTTCTTCTGTTCTTGAGGTATTGTAGAAAATAATTTTTTATCACCTCAATAATATTTTTTTGATTAAATGATACAACTATATTTACCACATAAAAAGATAAGAGTAGTTGCATTTTTTATAGTTTCTTGTTACAGTTCTTTCACCTTTCTTTCTACATTAGCAGGGAATAATTCTATGTTCTGCTTAGAAGACCTAATTGATTCATTTTTGGATGTTGAAAACATGTACAAAAAATTATTTCTCTTTACTGTATAGTAATCTATCACATCACTTTCACACTTTAAACAAAATCTAATACTTTATTGAGCACTAGAATTAAAGATGCTCCAATATTCACTTAACAAAACAAAAAGAAATTTATTTCTGCAATTAGTGACATGCTCCTTGTAATAATCAAACCAAAGCGAATTTTAGTTGTAGGAGGGAGAGTGGGGGAAAATCTAGTGTGATGTCTAGAATTTGAGCCTAGCTATCCTTGTACTTAAGGCTTTTAATACATGATACCAACCAATGGGTTGTCAGATAGTTCAGACCCTGTCATCCTAGAGCTGTGGCTTAAGTCACACACAGGTATGGCACTGTGGGTCTAGTTGCATATCTAAACTACATGAGTAATTAATTTACAGGAATAAATTATCTGTGGCTGTCCAGTTAGTTTTTTAAGTAACTTCTTCAATGGCTCGTTCAAATACTTGTGTAAAAGACTTAAATAAAACCTTAATTTGGTGTTTAAAAGCATTTAATAGTAGGACGCCGGTTCCAAGCATGATAGATGGAAACTACGCCGACTGTGGGATCCTTCTGGATTCCAAATAAAACATTTCATCCTCCTTTACTCCTTGAATTATGCGGTTGCCAACTACGTGCTAATAGGGTCATCTATCCTTCTACATCGGGTATACTCGTTGCAATCTTTTTGCTCTGGGAGATATATTTGTGTAGTCTTTGAATCAATGGATTCCCTAATGTTTGTCCATTATGCCAGTTCTATGATCTAAAATCAGTGCATGTCCTAAGTTGCCAAAGATGAACCTCGCCTGTGAGGCGCACAAACGTGGAAGTGGAGGAGAGGAGTAACAGGAAAACAATTAATTAGGTGTCTAAAGTAGGTATTTTAGTGTTGTATGTTATACATATTGACTGCTAGTCCGCTAATTAACGAGTGCAACTGAGATGAAATGTAATTAAAACCGCTGAGTTACAAGGCCAGAGACAACTTGGTGCAAGGCTTAATGCATGTGATAGAGTATTGAAACTTATGCTGAGTGCATATAGTAAATGCCCTACCACCATTTTGGACAGACTCTTTAATGTCCGCAACCATGCGGCAGCTAAGAGCTTTGTGTCTTGGCCGTAGCCTTCGGACAACGTGCCAAGCTCTGGTAGTTTGTTTAGTTGAAGTTATTCTTTTGGTAGTTAAATAATTCATTCATTCTGTGTAACATAAGGTTGTTAGCCATCGTTGTAATTATCATAATGTCGTCATGCCTTTTGGTAATCTTGTTTGGTCGGGTTGTAACCATAATAATATTCAGTGTGTTAATTTAAAAAAGTTTCAGTTTATCGGTTGTATGCCTATGAAGAAGTCGTTCAGTTAACAATATCAAGTTTGTAGCATTGTAGCTATCGTGTTGACGAGCGTGTTGCACATGTCTTTTGTTCCATGGTAAACTCAGCCCCTTGCTGCAGATTAATTGTATGTTAAGTTTTTCTATGATTAAATGCTTGTTCAATCTATCAATTGTTATTTCACAGTAGTTAAGTTAGTGACAGAGTTGTTTTAGGCAGAGATTGTGTTGAGTATGTTTGGTGATATGTCTCAAAGGTAAACTTTTTTTAAGGTTTAATTAATATCACTATTAAGAGCAGCTCGAGATATCTGCCTTAACAACGAATCGTCTTGGTATCATTTGTTTTTCTTCACTAATTACATCTTGGAGACCAAGTTTAGTTAACCTGAACTATATAGCTTATAATCTATCAACATATCTGGAACGCACTCACAAACTCAATAACATAATAATAACACCCACAGAGTGAACTATTTTTCCCTAGTCCATCAGGGATGTTCTTCTTGTAAAAGGTATTTGTTATGCCTTGTGAATTATGCATGTAGACACCACTGATAGGTGTGGCTTCACTAGGCATGGCCGACAATTAAACAGAAGCAAGGTGGTGCTTTCTGAGTTGTTAGCTAAAGATGTAACAGTGACATTGGTTTCAGAAGTGTGCCTTTTTTTAGATTAGCTGCTGCTGGGGAAGGGATAAAAGTGAATTATATAAATGACTTTAGTGACCACAACGTTGAGGAGTCATAAAAAAATAAAAGTCCTGGGTAAGGAAAAGTTCAACCAATCCGGAATCACCGCTAGTGCCGTTTTACCTTTGCGCCCTGGCAAACTGCATTTGCACCAGGAATATAACCCAATATTGGTTGTGAGTGTCTTGAGTGATGTCTTAGCTGCTCAAAACGAACGTACATACATACATATATAAAAGAAAAAAATATTATGGTTCTAGTACAACCACATTTTCTATTGCCATTGGCACATAATTGTGATTTGACTTTTTTTGTGTATCACATAAGAACCTTTCAATGACTGTACATTCTATTTCGTATAATATGTTTTAAAAATTACCACTTTGCACAGTGAATTCATATATAATATTGTGTTAGCCAAAATACATTATTTTGGCGTAGTATACACTGATTAGCCAAAACCTTATGATCACCTGCTTATTAGTGTATTGGTCCATTTTTGGTGTACAATTAAGCAGCGATTTGGCGTGGCGTTGATTCGAAAAGTCCTTGTTAGGTATCCTGAGTTGTCTGGCACCAGATTTCTACGCACAGGTCACGTAGTTCCCTTAAATTACGGACCATTGGTTTGTGGACGCCGCACTTGGTAACAAGCATCTCGAAACGGCGAGGCTGTTCGTGTGCTATTGTAGCGAGCATCTATGCAGAGGGATTGAATGACAGTAAAACCACGACTAGGCGACCAGGTGGTGACGACCAGAACGGGAAGGTCGGAGGCTTGTCCGCTCTGTAAAGCGGATCGGTGGCGATCTTTGGCAGATCTGAAAGCAGAGTACAATGCTGGTGCAGGTAACTGTTTCGGAGCAGACTCTGCTGTTAGATCTGCACAGATCGCCGCCTACCCGCTTTATGGACTAGGCAAGCCTCCACAGAATGTTGTAAATGTATGAACTATGACTAAGTTATGGCAGACCAACTCGCCTCACTGTCCCAGCGTGCACGAGAACATTCAACGCTCTAACCTCACAATCGGGATGACGCGGGTTCGAATCTCCATTAACTTTTCCAGATTTTGGTTTTGCATGGTTTCCCCACATAATGCATTCCAATACATTAATGGTTGATTCCAATGACATGGTAGAAATCTTCCATTCCTTTGCCCTAGTCCTTTCTCGCTTTTTATGACGTCAGCTTAATAAAGATTTAAGTTTTCACAACTATCCTTAATTAGCAGTAAATTCCAACAGCTAACCCACGATTCAACAACATTGTGTTTGTTGGTAACATAAAAATGTTCGTAGACTGGAGAAATATTTCGCTTAACCGTGAAATTGTGTAGGAATAAACACATCAGTGCAATTCAGGCAGTAAAAGGCAGTTTTGTCTTAGAAAACTTAATTTAAAGAAAATCTACTGTCAGGGTGCCTAGTGGCCATGGCTTGTGGGCGTGTGTGCTGACGAACTGACCTTAGGAAATTCCAGCACTGCTCGAAAAGTCTTCTGTTCTTCAGGCAGCTGCACTAGCACCTTACCATTGTGCTGTTTGAGGCTAAGTTTGTACAACACTGTTGATTGCGGCCACAGACCGAAAGATAGAAATGGATTCAACTTCTAACTACATGAAGGAAGGTGAGACTTGCAATGGAACCAATTTATTGGCCTTGAATACTGAGTAATACAGTTGATAACGTGCCGCAAAGTGAATTACAACTGTCGCCGAATTATCTAAGCTCCAATATAATAGTTAGCGGCTCCATAAGTGCAAACTGGAATGGTAAGCTGTAGGCAGATGGAAGTCCCTGTTGGGAAGTAAAAGGGAGGGTGTCAGGCCCCTAACAGGTGACTACTCTTACAGTACTCTCTGACGGACCATCAGTAAAGACCACTACTACTTATCTTGTACTTCTCAAGCCGTCTCGGCCTGAGGAGTCAATAAAGCGCTGACTGGAAGCAGAGTAAATTCCTACACGTGCCGCGCTCAGCGGACCAGTGATCAGCGTTAACTCGACGACCGAATATTTCTGTAATTTCTCAAATAATAATGGTTATGAAAGTGAAACCTCACACTCTCTCCCTTTTAACATAGGCGTTTTTTATAACTCCAGAATGTACAAAGTACATCATGTAATTGCAAATCCTCTTTGTAGCTTACAAAGTCATTGCAAGATAATTATATATTTAATTCTCCATTCTGGTGTAGTAGGTCGGCCAAACGTGAAGTTAAACAAATTTAATTAGAATCTCATAACTTAGGAACAATAAATCAGTCATATAAATGACATTGGTTAAACTTAATATATCAATTAGAAAATTAATGTATGGTCAATCCCGACATGTACAATTTCATTTGAGTTCGGCAAAGTTAACACTATCTACGAAATGTTTGGTATTGTGATATTAGCAGCGTTTTGTGCCAGTTGGGCTGAATATTTCCTTTGTAAATAAATTAAAAAGAATACAATTATACTGAAACTTACCATTGTCATTTTACTGCTTGTACACTCAGTTATATTTAATTGCATCTTGCGACATTTGCAAATATTTTGTTACTTCCTTCATAAGCAATTTAGACTGCGTTTTAATTTACTTGACATATGACTGTGGTATATTTCTCCCTCAAAAAAGGAAATTGATAACCTGGATATGATAAAGTAGGTTTTGTGTCGTAGAAATGTTTTGTAAAGTCTTTAATTTCTAAGTTTCACTGTATCTCACTGAGTAGCTTAATCTATGTAATTCCCAATTGACAAATTGCTCTAACACAGAGCTGTATAATCTTATGATTAATTCAACGATTTTAAAATTCTTGTGTCAAAACAACACACACTTCAGCAATTTTGTAGTACCTAGATAAGTTTCGTGTGAACATTTAAGTAATATGTGGTTTTCTTATGTAACTGTGTATGATTGTTTTTAGATCTGTAAGTAATATGTACCATTAATTACTTTTACAAGCTTTACTCTCATAATTCATGCTAAGGACTGCTACTATAACCTGCTGTAAAATGCTACCTGGATTACACCTTATTTCCAGTACATTTAAATCTCTTTTTTGTTTAACTGGAAAATTGATTAGTAACTAAGCATCAAGAAAGTAGTTATAATTGACAATGCGTTACAAGTGTCAAAATTGTCTGTAATTTTGTACTTGGATATATTTTTTTTTTTTTTTTAATTTCTGGAAATCGTAATTTTATGATAAATCTACTGTAATAATGTTCACTCCTTAATAAAGATAACTCAATTCCACTGCATAATTTGAAACGACTATACCTGTATACTACTTATATACATCTCACGAACAGAAATATGTTTTCTGTAAAAGCAATATAATGCTTAAAAATTACTACTCGTTATACTCTACTAATATATTTAACTGACCAATTGACTAATTCCCGCTCTTATTACTAAATTGGTTGCACCCTAAAATTACTAACAGTTCTGTTTGCGATACTTACGAGTATGTGTACGAGACGTTGGTTCTGTAGTTTCTTTGCTAGCCATCGCAGTGTCATTCCTCCCTGAGGCAGCAGATCAAGTTACTCTGCAGTCTGACGTCACTGCCTGTGATCTGGCCTCTCGCTCTCCATACTGATATCTGCAAAATTACACTTGCGCCAGTAACTTGCCTTAATACTAAAATAAACATAATGGTCACATATAGGAAAAGTGGATCTCAACATAACTTATGTGACAATGAGTTTTGAATAACATTCGAATTGGGGTTCACTTTGTCTCATGACCATGTCGACCACAGTTTGTCTCCTGCTGAAGGCAGTTTCTCAAATTCTTGAATTCTATCATTGAATTAATAACACTCTCTCTGCATACAATTCATGAGCACGCTCGCTTTACCGCAACTGGTATAAACCAATTTAATGACGCTTGGAGCCGCTGGGTGCTGCGGGATTTTAAAGTGATTTTATTTTGATCATATTTGAATTCATTAATTTCCTGGGTTCACCCTCTGCTCAATAATTGGGTATAATTATTTCCTTAGCTGGAAGCCAGAATTTTAGGTTCACTGCTGATGCTTGAAAAACATGTTACTGATTTCGTTAGATTATCCGTCACTAGTGCCGTGAAAGTGCTTATGATAATACAGAAATTACACGATTTTCCCTACATTGGTGGTTAACTATCCGACCAAACTCTACACTTGACAGTACCTTTCGCTGCAAAACTTGATCCGGTACAATAATTTCTTTTAGCTAACAACAGATTTTCAGACTTGGATTGTTCATGTAAGATGCTTGCTACGATTTATCACTAAAACAATTTGATTGTTACATTAATGATACTCAGATTACTCATTTAACTTGTAATATTATTTATGCTGTTCTCCAGTCATTCGAAAAGCAACCAATTGAAGTAATTTTACAAATTTCTGTATGTATATATAGATAACAAGTTGAATTGGAAGCAACACTTTAGCTACTTTTCAAACAACTTAATTCTGCAATATTTTCCGTTGACGAAAGCTGACACCGAAACAATAAATTTGGTACATTTTGCAAATTTTTACTTCCTGCTCTCTTTTGGCATCTCATTCTGATTAAACTCATCATAAGGACGGATTATATATATATATATCAGAAAAACGTGCTTTAAGAATTATTTTTGCATGAAACACACATCGTGCCGAAACCTGTTAAGAATTGAAATGTGCTTGTACTGCCATTATTAATCATATTCCGAATTATGTATGGTTTGTAGTGAAAATCTTAAACCTTCAATCTTAATGCTGACATTCGTAGATATAATAAATCGAATAAATTTAACATTCACGAAAATTCGTCATTGCCAATTGCACAGAAAGTGATAACATTCACTTGAGTTTGTTCAATGTCGTACCACAAGAAATAAAACATACTCATGCAACCTAACAATTTTAAAGCCAAACTCATTTAGTTTTAGCTTCAGAGCCATTTTGCTCTGTAGCAGAATTTTCGTACTGTAATTTGATAACTATGTATGACAGAACACACCATCTACTTGGCGTATGGAGAGGAAGGTGACAAGTTTTCAGTTATTAAAATTGGTTACGGTTTCTCTTTCTGTTGAAACCGTTTATAAATACAGCAATTACGTTATATAGAAATTGCGTTCATATGTGGCAACTGACTTAGGATAATATACATTTGCCTATTACAATGGAAATCAATTATAACGGATTTTAAACTAACTAACTGGTTATCGTGTTTGGTGAATTATTGATTTGTTAATAATCGTATGTACTGTTCCACATCCCCGTATCTTTTCTCACATGAACATGTGTAATCTAATCTAATAAGACAATGAATTGCGAGTTTTGATATCATTTCTGTTGATTATTTGACGTCTCTCATTCTACACCTTATCTTTATAGATCTTTCAAAGGCGTTTGACAGAGTAAGCCACAAAATGGTAGTAAATAAGATAAAAAATTGGAGTGGATGAGAAAGTGATTTGCTGGGTAGAAGAATTTTTAAAAGGTAGAAAACAGAAAGTTAGGGTGGGAAATGCGGTATCAAAGGAAGTGGAAGTAAAAATTGGAGTGCCGGGGTAGTAGCATATTGGGACCATTGCTATTCGTTATTCCAATGAATAATTGTGTCGATTGTTTACTATCTGAAATTAGATTGTTTGCAGATGACATAATGCTGTATAAAAGGATCAAAACGATAGAGGACTGGAAACAGTTGCAGGGTGATCTGGACATGATATCTAGTTGGGTTGGTAAACATGGGATGAAGATAAATGCAAAGAAGAGTCAGCTAATTAGATACACAAATAAAAAACAAAAGGTTAATTATGAATATAAGGTGGGGAAAGAATTGCTTGCTGAAGACTGAAATGGAAATATCTTGGCATTACATTTGATAACAAGCTTAACTGGGCAGGACACATTGGACAGGTGGTAGGAAAAGATTTCAAAATTCTGCACTTGTTGGAGAGAGTGATGAGGGGATGCACGAGAAAGTAAAGGAATTTGGTTACAAAACTTTGGTCAGACCATTGCTCGAATATGGTAGTGTAGTATGGGACCCACATTTTCAGTATCAAATACAGGAGTTGGAGAAGGTGCAAAGAAGGGCTGCTAGATTTGTTTCTGGAAATTATCGCAGAATGCAATCAGTGACAAATATGATAAAGGAGCTGGAATGGGATTCATTGCAAGACAGGAGAGGATGAGGAGGGTAATTGGAGTGTACAGGGCGTATACTGGCGATGAGGCATGGAAAGATATTGCAGTAGGTATGAAAAGTAGTTCATGGAAGGGAAAAGATGACCCTGACCATAAGCTGGCATTTGATTTCAGACACAAGGGTGTGGAAGATGTCTTTTTTAGGTAAGGTTGGAATGAGTTACCAAGGGGAATGATGAATAACCTACCGAAAACGTTAAAAGAATTTAAAGTTAAAATTTGTAGAGGAAAAATGTAGGTGAGTTAGAATAGGGGGAATTTGGGTGTGTAGGGAAATTGTCACCGGAGCGTGTGCTCCATTGCAATTAAATTAAATTAAATTTATGTACTATACTTCGAATAATCGTGCGCAACTGTTTACTGGGTACTGACATCTCGATCTTCTATGTTTCTGAATATATATTAACTCCCTTAAAGATTCATTTACAATAGGAATTTTCCTTGGTTTGCCTGTTTTATAGATTACGTTCCCTGCATCTGACGTATTGTTTGATTCTAATTCATCGCTGACTCTAAGACTGAAATTTTATTCTGTTTCTTCTATATAGCTTTCAATTTTTGATATGTAACTGACCTACATAACTATACTACTTTCCTATACCAATTAGCATTTTAACCGTACATGACTTCAAACTTTGTGTTTGATTAAACAAAATTTACTAATACTTCGTTTTTATGCGTTGTTGTCGTGTTTAACCGTTCTGCGCATTCCAATACACGTTTAACTTGATGTGACAAATGCTTCAATTTATATACACTCTTCTTTCTGTAAAACCATTCCGTGTATTCTGTTTTAATCTGATGTGACAAATACTTCAATTTATTCACTCTTTTCTTTAATTACGATCATCCTGTGTATTCTGTTTTGATTTAATGTGGCAAATAGTTCGACCACTCTTTTGGTTACTACCGTCCCGTGTCACCAAGCGTATCAGTTAAAATAACTGTATCTCTTACAAAAATTCCAGTTAGAGGTACTTGAATAATTTTGAAATATATTATGCAGTGTTAGTGTGCATTACTTAAATGCAGACAGGTCAGCTTATTGTACCTGTAATTTATTTCAACAATGTTTGTCTCCAACATGGCACAATTCGCCATACATTTATTTATCGGTTCTGGATTAGTCGGCCTCTTTCCGCCTTTTCCCGCAAAATATTGCGCTTCGCTTTATCCTGTAGGCTTTTCTACTGCTCTTACTTTGATACGACGCCCGACCGGTTTCATTCTTTTTTCCGGTACCCTCGGCTAATAGTCATTCTCATAATTCTTAAATTCACTTATCAC
>JARYHS010006964.1:13333231-13348231 GCA_031002005.1 Vandiemenella viatica | reverse complement strand
TTTTGGATGTTGAAAACATGCAAAAAATTATTTCTCTTTACTGTATAGTAATCTATCACTTTCACACTTTAAACAAAATCTAATACTTTATTGAGCACTAGAATTAAAGATGCTCCAATATTCACTTAACAAAACAAAAAGAAATTTATTTCTGCAATTAGTGACATGTTCCTTGTAATAATCAAACCAAAGCGAATTTTAGTTGTAGGAGGGAGAGTGGGGGAAATCTAGTGTGATGTCTAGAATTTGAGCCTAGCTATCTTGTACTTAAGGCTTTTAATACATGATACCAACCAGTGGGTGTCAGATAGTTCAGACCCATGTCATCCTAGGGCTGTGGCTTAAGTTACACACAGGTATGGCACTGTGGGTATATTGCATATCTAAACTACATGAGTAATTAAATTACAGGAATAAATATCTGTTTGCTGTTCAGTTTAAGTTTTTTAAGTACCTTCTTCAATTGCTCGTTCAAATACTTTGTAACAGACTTAAATAAAACCTTACTTTGTGTTTAAATCATTTAATATTGGGACGCGGTTCCAAGCATGATATATGGAAACTACGCCGACTGTGGGATCCTTCGATTCCAAATAAAACATTTCATCCTCCTTTACGCCTTGAATTATGTGCCAACTAGTGCTAATAGTCATCTATCATTCTTCATCTTACTCTGCAATTTTTTGCAAATATTTGTGTAGTCTTTAGAATCAATGTATTCCCTAATGTTTGTCCATTATGCCAGTTCTATGATCTAAAATCAGTGCATGTCCTAAGTGCCAAAGATGAACCTCGCTGTGAGGCGCACAAACGTGGAAGTGGAGGAGTAACAGGAAAACAATTAATTAGGTGTTAAAGTAGGTATTTTAGTATTTTATTTATACATATTGACTGCTAGTCGCTCATAACGAGTGCAACTGAGATGAAATGTAATTAAAACCGCTGAGTTACAAGGCCAGAGACAACTTGGTGCAAGGCTTAATGCATGTGATAGAGCATTGAAACTTATGCTGAGTGCATATAGTAAATGCCCTACCACCATTTTGGACAGACTCTTTAATGTCCGCAACCATGCGGCAGCTAAGAGCTTTGTGTCTTGGCCGTAGCCTTCGGACAACGTGCCAAGCTCTGGTAGTTTGTTTAGTTGAAGTTATTCTTTTGGTAGTTAAATAATTCATTCATTCTGTGTAACGTAAGGTTGTTAGCCATCGTTGTAATTATCATAATGTCGTCATGCCTTTTGGTAATCTTGTTTGGTCGGGTTGTAACCATAATAGATATCAGTGTGTTAATTTTAAAAAAAAAGTTTCAGTTTATCGGTTGTATGCCTATGAAGAAGTCGTTCAGTTATTTAACAATATCAAGTTTGTAGCATTGTAGCTATCGTGTCGAGCGTGTTGCACATGTCTTTTGTTTCCATGGTAAACTCAGCCCCTTGCTGCAGATTAATTGTATGTTAAGTTTTTCTATGATTAAATGCTTGTTCAATCTATCAATTGTTATTTCACAGTAGTTAAGTTAGTGACAGAGTTGTTTTAGGCAGAGATTGTGTTGAGTATGTTTGGTGATATGTCTCAAAGGTAAACTTTTTTTAAGGTTTAATTAATATCACTATTAAGAGCAGCTCGAGATATCTGCCTTAACAACGAATCGTCTTGGTATCATTTGTTTTTCTTCACTAATAACATCTTGGAGACCAAGTTTAGTTAACCTGAACTATATAGCTTATAATCTATCAACATATCTAGAACGCACTCACAAACTCAATAACATAATAATAACACCCACAGAGTGAACTATTTTTCCCTAGTCCATCAGGGATGTTCTTCTTGTAAAAGGTATTTGTTATGCCTTGTGAATTATGCATGTAGACACCACTGATAGGTGTGGCTTCACTAGGCATGGCCGACAATTAAACAGAAGAGGCAAGGTGGTGCTTTCTGAGTTGTTAGCTAAAGATGTAACAGTGACATTGGTTTCAGAAGTGTGCCTTTTTTTAGATTAGCTGCTGCTGGGGAAGGGATAAAAGTGAATTATATAAATTGACTTTAGTGACCACAACGTTGAGGAGTCATAAAAATAAATAAAAGTCCTGGGTAAGGAAAAGTTCAACCAATCCGGAATCACCGCTAGTGCCGTTTTACCTTTGCGCCCTGGCAAACTGCATTTGCACCAGGAATATAACCCAATATTGGTTGTGAGTGTCTTGAGTGATGTCTTAGCTGCTCAAAACGAACGTACATACATACATATATAAAATAGAAAAAAATATTATGGTTCTAGTACAACCACATTTTCTATTGCCATTGGCACATAATTGTGATTTGACTTTTTTTGTGTATCACATAAGAACCTTTCAATGACTGTACATTCTATTTCGTATAATATGTTTTAAAAATTACCACTTTGCACAGTGAATTCATATATATATATTGTGTTAGCCAAAATACATTATTTTGGCGTAGTATACACTGATTAGCCAAAACCTTATGATCACCTGCTTATTAGTGTATTGGTCCATTTTTGGTGTACAATTAAGCAGCGATTTGGCGTGGCGTTGATTCGAAAAGTCCTTGTTAGGTATCCTGAGTTGTCTGGCACCAGATTTCTACGCACAGGTCACGTAGTTCCCTTAAATTACGGACCATTGGTTTGTGGACGCCGCACTTGGTAACAAGCATCTCTGAAACGGCGAGGCTGTTCGTGTGCTATTGTAGCGAGCATCTATGCAGAGGGATTGAATGACAGTAAAACCACGACTAGGCGACCAGGTGGTGACGACCAGAACGGGAAGGTCGGAGGCTTGTCCGCTCTGTAAAGCGGATCGGTGGCGATCTTTGACAGATCTGAAAGCAGAGTACAATACTGGTGCAGGCATAACTGTTTCGGAGCAGACTCTGCTGTTAGATCTGCCACAGATCGCCGCCTACCCCGCTTTATGGACTAGGCAAGCCTCCACAGAATGTTGTAAATGTATGAACTATGACTAAGTTATGGCAGACCAACTCGCCTCACTGTCCCAGCGTGCACGAGAACATTCAACGCTCTAACCTCACAATCGGGATGACGCGGGTTCGAATCTCCTTTAACTTTTCCAGATTTTGGTTTTGCATGGTTTCCCCACATAATGCATTCCAATACATTAATGGTTGATTCCAAATGACATGGTAGAAATCTTTCCCATTCCTTTGCCCTAGTCCTTTCTCGCTTTTTATGACGTCAGCTTAATAAAGATTTAAGTTTTCACAACTATCCTTAATTAGCAGTAAATTCCAAACAGCTAACCCACGATTCAACAACATTGTGTTTGTTGGTAACATAAAAATGTTCGTAGACTGGAGAAATATTTCGCTTAACCGTGAAATTGTGTAGGAATAAACACATCAGTGCAATTCAGGCAGTAAAAGGCAGTTTTGTCTTAGAAGACTTAATTTAAAGAAAATCTACTGTCAGGGTGCCGAGTGGCCATGGCTTGTGGGCGTGTGTATGCGTGTGTGCTGACGAACTGACCTTAGGGAATTCCAGCACTGCTCGAACAGTCTTCTGTTCTTCAGGCAGCTGCACTAGCACCTTACCATTGTGCTATTTGAGGCTAAGTTTGGACAACACTGTGGATTGCGGCCACAGACCGAAAGATAGAAATGGATTCAACTTCTAACTACATGAAGGAAGGTGAGACTTGCAATGGAACCAATTTATTGGCCTTGAATACTGAGTAATACAGTTGATAACGTGCCGCAAAGTGAATTACAACTGTCGCCGAATTATCTAAGCCCCAATAAGGTAGTTAGTGGCTCCATAAGTGCAAACTGGAATGGTAAGCTGTAGGCAGATGGACGTCACTATTGGGAGGTAAAAGGGAGGGTGTCAGGCCCCTAACTGTACCGACTGTACTCTCTGACGGACCATCAGTAGAGATCCATACTACATAGCTTGTCTTCTCAAGCCGTCTCGGCCTGAGGAGTCAATAAAGCGCTGACTGCAAGCAGAGTAAATTCCTACACGTGCCGCGCTCAGGGGACCAGCGATCGGCGTTAACCAAATATTTCTGTAATTTCTCAACTAATATTGGTTATGAAAGTGAAACCTCACACTCTCTCCATTTTAACAAAGGCGTTTTTATAACTCCAGAATGTATAAAGTACGACATGTAATTGCATATCCTCTTTGTAGCTAACAAAGTCATTGCAAGATGATTAAATATTTAATTCTCAATTCTGGTGTAATAGGTCGGCCAGACCTGAAGTTAAACAAATTTAATTAGAATATCATAACTTAGGAACAATAAATCAGTCATATAAATGACATTAATTAAACTTAATATATCAATTAGAAAATTAATGTATGGTCAATCCCGACATGTACAATTTCATTTGAGTTCGGCATAGTTAACACTATCTCCGTAATGTTCGGTATTGTGATATTAGCAGCGTTTTGTGACAGTTGGGCTGAATATTTCCTTTGTAAATAAATTACAAAGAATACAATTATACTGAAACTTAGCATTGTCATTTTACTGCTTGTACACTCAGTTATATTTAATTGCATCTTGCGACATTTGAAAATATTTTGTTACTTCCTTCATAAGCAATTTAGACTGTGTTTTAATTTACTTGACATATGACTGTGGTATATTTCTCCCTCAATAAAGGAAATTGATAACCTGGATATGATAAAGTAGGTTTTGTGTCGTAGAAATGGTTTGTAAAGTCTTTAATTTCTAAGTTTCACTGTATCTCACTGAGTAGCTTAATTCTATGTAATTCCCAATTGACATATTGCTCTAACACAGAGCTGTATATGATTAATTCAACGATTTTAAAATTCTTGTGTCAAAACAACACACACTTCAGCAATTTTGTAGTACCTAGATAAGTTTCGTGTGAACATTTAAGTAATATGTGGTTTTCTTATGTAACTGTGTATGATGTGTTTTAGATCTGTAAGTAATATGTACCATTAATTACTTTTACAAGCTTTACTCTCATAATTCATGCTAAGGACTGCTACTATAACCTGCTGTAAAATGCTACCTGGATTACACCTTATTTGCATTCAGTACATTTAAATCTCTTTTTTGTTTAACTGGAAAATTCATTAGTAACTAAGCATCAAGAAAGTAGTTATAATTGACAATGCGTTACAAGTGTCAAATTGTCTGTAATTTTGTACTTGGATGTATTTTTTTTTTTTTTAATTTCTGGAAATCGTAATTTTATGATAAATCTACTGTAATAATGTTCACTCCTTAATAAAGATAACTCAATTCCACTGCATAATTTGAAACGACTATACCTGTATACTACTTATATACATCTCACGAACAGAAATATGTTTTCTGTAAAAGAAACATAATGCTTAAAAATTACTACTCGTTATACTCTACTAATATATTTAACTGACCAATTGACTAATTCCCGCTCTTATTACTAAATTGGTTGCACACTAAAATTACTAACAGCTCTGTTTGCGATACTTACGAGTATGTGTACGAGACGTTGGTTCTGTAGTTTCTTTGCTAGCAATCGCTGTGTCATTCCTCCCTGAGGCAGCAGATCAAGTTACTCTGCATTCTGACGTCACTGCCTGTGATCTGGCCTCTCGCTCTCCATACTGATATCTGCAAAATTACACTTGCGCCAGTAACTTGCCTTAATACTAAAATAAACATAATGGTGACATATAGGAAAAGTGGATCTCAACATAACTTATGTGACAATGAGTTTTGAATAACATTCGAATTGGGGTTCACTTTGTCTCATGACCATGTCGACCACAGTTTGTCTCCTGCTGAAGGCAGTTTCTCAAATTCTTGAATTCTATCATTGAATTAATAACACTCTCTCTGCATACAATTCATGAGCACGCTCGCTTTACCGCAACTGGTATAAGCCAATTTAATGATGCTTGGAGCCGCTGGGTGCTGCGGGATTTTAAAGTGATTTTATTTTGATCATATTTGAATTCATTAATTTCCTGGGTTCACCCTCTGCTCAATTATTGGGTATAATTATTTCCTTAGCTGGAAGCCAGAATTTTAGGTTCACTGCTGATGCTTGAAAAACATGTTACTGATTTCGTTAGATTATCCGTCACTAGTGTCGTGAAAGTGCTTATGATAATACAGCAATTACATCGATTTTCCCTACATTGGTGGTTAACTATCCGACCAAACTCTACACTTGACAGTACCTTTCGCTGCAAAACTTGATCCGGTACAATAATTTCTTTTAGCTAACAACAGATTTTCAGACTTGGATTGTTCATGTAAGATGCTTGCTAAGATTTATCACTAAAACAAATTGATTGTTACATTAATGATACTCAGATTACTCATTTAACTTGTAATATTATTTATGCTGCTCTCCAGTCATTAGAAAAGCAACCAATTGAAGTAATTTTACAAAATTTCTGTATGTATATATAGATAACAAGTTGAATTGGAAGCAACACATTTAGCTACTTTTCAAAAAACTTAATTCTGCAACATTTACCGTTGACGAAAGCTCACACCGAAACAATAAATTTGGTACATTTTGCAAATTTTTACTTCCTGCTCTCTTTTGGCATCTCATTCTGATTAAACTCATCATAACGACGGATCGTATATAAATCAGAAAAACGTGCTTTAAGAATTATTTTTGCATCAAACACACATACATCGTGCTGAAACCTGTTAAGAAATTGAAATGTGCTTGTACTGCCATTATTAATCATATTCCGAATTATGGTATGTAGTGGAAAATCTTAAACCTTCAATCTTAATGCTGACATTCGTAGATATAATAAATCGAATAAATTCACGAAAATTACACATCATTGCCAATTGCACAGAAAGTGATAACATTCACTTGAGTTTGTTCAATGTCGTACCACAAGAAATAAAACATTACTCATGCAACCTAACAATTTTAAAGCCAAACTCATTTAGTTTTAGCTTCAGAGCCATTTTACTCTATAGCAGAATTTTCGTACTGTAATTTGATAACTATGTATGACAGAACACACCATCTACTTGGCGTATGGAGACGAAGGTGACAAAGTTTTCAGTTATTAAAATTGGTTACGGTTTCTCTTTCTGTTGAAACCGTTTATAAATACAGCAATTACGTTATATAGAAATTGCGTTCATATGTGGCAACTGACTTAGGATAATATACATTTGCCTATTACAATGGAAATCAATTATAACGGATTTTAAACTAACTAACTGGTTATCGTGTTTGGTGATATTATTCTATTGATTTGTTAATAATCGTATGTACTGTTCCACATCCCCGTATCTTTTCTCACATGAACATGTGTAATCTAATCTAATAAGACAATGAATTGCGAGTTTTGATATCATTTCTGTTGATTATTTGACGTCTCTCATTCTACACCTTATCTTTATAGATCTTTCAAAGGCGTTTGACAGAGTAAGCCACAAAATGGTAGTAAATAAGATAAAAAAATTGGAGTGGATGAGAAAGTGATTTGCTGGGTAGAAGAATTTTTAAAAGGTAGAAAACAGAAAGTTAGGTTGGGAAATGCGGTATCAAAGGAAGTGGAAGTAAAAATTGGAGTGCCGCAGGGTAGCATATTGGGACCATTGCTATTCGTTATTCCAATGAATAATTGTGTCGATTGTTTACTATCTGAAATTAGATTGTTTGCAGATGACATAATGCTGTATAAAAGGATCAAAACGATAGAGGACTGGAAACAGTTGCAGGGTGATCTGGACATGATATCTAGTTGGGTTGGTAAACATGGGATGAAGATAAATGCAAAGAAGAGTCAGCTAATTAGATACACAAATAAAAAACAAAAGGTTAATTATGAATATAAGGTGGGGAAAGAATTGCTTGCTGAAGACTTGAAATGGAAATATCTTGGCATTACATTTGATAACAAGCTTAACTGGGCAGGACATCATTGGACAGGTGGTAGGAAAAGATTTCAAAATTCTGCACTTGTTGGAGATCTTTGAATTTTCTGTGTAGGCAGTGAGTCAGCAGTCATCGACTTTCTTGTGTGTTTAATCTAAAGTGTGGTAGATAGACTTTGTTTTTATCTTTGAATTTTCTGTGTAGGCAGTGAGTCAGCAGTCGAGCAACCGCCGCCGTGAGCAGCAGACATCGACTTTCTTGTGTGTTTAATCTAAAGTGTGGTAGATAGACTTTGTTTTTATCTTTGAATTTTCTGTGTAGGCAGTGAGTCAGCAGTGCAGCAGTAGCCAACTTTTGTGTGTGATTTAAATTGTGCTAGTTTTTGTCGTTATCTTGAATATTTCCTGTTTAGGTAGTGTTCCAGACAGTTGAGCCGTAGCAGCAGTAGCCACGAGCCTTAGCAGCCGTTAGTACCGGTCGCCGATTTTTGTGTATTTATTTGTAGTTCGGTTTTTGTCTTTTTCAGGTGTCATGACTTGTGCAAAGTGTTCTGGTAGGCGTCTGGTTCTCGAGGAGATTCTTAATACTATGGCGTCTCTTCAAGCGCAGGTATGGAGCATCCTAGACGAGGAGCGGCAGTGCGTCGAAGAAATTCCGCAGCCAACTGCAGTGGAACCGGCAAGTTTTGATTTTGAGGATCCAGTTGCAGAAAACATCTGGCATCGTGTGGATCGGAGAAAGGCGTCAAAATTCCCAATTAGCCGAAGGGAAAATGATACCTTGCCCCTAAGTAACGCGTTTTCTGTGTTGCAGGAAGTTGTAGATTCAAACGCGAATGGCCCAGAAGAGCAGCAGGGAAGATTTAACCGCAGACCCCGAGCCTTGCCAGGAAAAGGTTTACTGGTAATTGGCAGCTCCAACGTGCGACGGCTGGAGAAACCGCTACGGGAATTAGCCACGAAGAACGGTGCAGATCCTCATACTAACGTTCATTCCGTTTCTCTTTCAGGAGCAACCGTACCACGTGTCATGGAGACCATTCCAAGAGCGATTAGGGAATCGAACAGCCGTCAGTTAAGAGTAGCTGCGCACGTCGGCACTAATGACTCGTGTCGTGTTTCTGTTCCAGATATAGTTAAATCCATGGACAAGTTGAGCCGAAAGGCGTATGAAGCCGCCCGGGAAAATTCAGTTTCATTACAGTTCTCAATTTGCAGTGTGGTGCCGCGTGTCGATTGTGGGGAGGCTGTGTGGTGGAAGATCTTTAATTTAAATAATAATTTGCAGGAGCTGTGTCGCAAAAACAACTGGGGCTTCGTCGACCTTCGTCCGATGATAGCTGCCAGCTGGGACGCATTTGACAGGTCGTGCGTCCACAACACACCTAGAATGGCGTCCAAGGTGGCTGCTAAAATTTGGAACCGCCTTGATATGAATTATTTTTTAGGAACAGTGTGAGGCCCGAGGATCCTTCATTTCACCGAAGAGGATGTGCTGATAACTTAGAAGCTGGTCCCGGTAGTGAAGGCGCGAATAATTTTAATATTACAGCTCCAATTACTTCACCCGTTTACCGTCAGAGTGCGAGTATGAAAAATGCTATTTCAGACACAAATAACAATACGAAGCAGCTAAGGATAATGGTACTAAATTGTCGGAGTATTAGAGGGAAAGTAGCGGATTTTCACGCCTCAGTTGCGACTAATGATGTCGATATAATACTAGGAACCGAGAGCTGGTTGACGCCCGAAGTTGAATCTAGCGAAGTATTTGGCCCTCATTTCAATGTTTTTCGGAAGGACAGAACTGTCTCAATGGGTGGGGGTGTGTTCGTGGCCGTAAGTAAAACCGTTAATTGCTCTGTCGTAACTGAAACGGAAAATTTTTGCGAGTTAATATGGGTCAAGGTAAAAATTGGCAAAAACTTAAAGTTCATACTCGGGTCATTTTATCGACCTCCGGATTCTGATCTGGCTAACGCGGAATACTTCAGAGAGTCACTTAATAACATTTACAAAAAATTTCAAGGACATATATTGATCGTGGGTGGTGACTTTAACCTACCGTATGTTAGGTGGGACACATACACGTTCAGGTTGGGTGGAAGAGATAGGTTAATAACCGAAACGTTCCTAGAATCATTTGCAGAAAGATCTCTTGAACAGATGGTCGAAGAGCCAACGCGGTGCGACAAAGATTCCTCGTCCATTCTGGATCTTTTTCTAATTAGGAATCCTGATATTGTAGATAAAGTTTGTATAGAAGACGGTATAAGTGATCACAAGGCGGTTGTGGTAACGTTAAACTGTAGTCTGAGTTTGAAGCATGACAAAGAGAAACTCGTGTTTTGCTTCGATAAGGCAAACGATGCGGGTATGGTTGATCACTTTGCGAAGAATTTGAAACGTACATGCTAAATACAAATGTTGAGGAACTTTGGTTTAATTTAAAAGAACTAATATGGACCGGTTTAAACCAGTTTGTTCCTAAGAAGTGTATTAAGGTCAGTAATAACTTCCCTTGGTTGAATAGGGAAGTGAAACGTTTGCTCAGGAGGCAAAGGCGTTTACATGCCGCGGTGAAAAAAATCGGGGGACTCATCTAATCGTGCTAAATTAGTCCAGTTGCGTGCGGAAGTGCGTAAGGCAATGCGCGATGCGTTTAAAGAATTCCAAGCCAGGAATTTATCCGAAGATCTCATTACTAATCCAAAAAAGTTCTGGTCGTATATCAAAGTAATAAGAGGCTCTCGTAAAGTTATGCCGTGGAATGAGCATATCGAGAATGTAATGGGAAAAGCAAATCGTATGCTCCGATTTCTAGGTCGTAATTTAAATCAATGCACTCAGGAAGTTAAATCGATTGTATACAAGTCACTAGTACGTCCTCACTTAGAGTATTGTTGTTCTGTATGGGGTCCCCATCAAAAGGGGTTAATGGAGGCTTTAGAGAAGGTCCAAAGAAGAGCCGCCCGATTCGTGACAGGTATATATAGTTGGAGGGAAAGCGTAAGTGCGATGTTGAAGGAGTTAGGTTGGGAAGACCTGGAACACCGAAGGCGTTGCTCTCGACGGAAGCTAATTGAAAAATTCAAGACAGATGTATTTCGGAATGATAGTCAGCAAATATTGCTACCAGCAACATTCATATCTCGAAATGACCATGAAAACAAGATAAGAGAAAACAGGGCCAGAACCGATTCATTTCTGTACTCATTTTTCCCACGAGCGATTAGGGAATGGAATAGAAAAGATTTACCGGGTGAGTAAACTTAAAATCCGACAGGAGTAGCTTTCGATAAAGCACTCCAGCCATCCTGATCTGGGTTTTCCATGGTTTTCCCAGATCACTCCACGCGAATGCGGGGATGGTTCCTCACAATAGCCCATGGCGCTTCCTGCCATATCCCTTATAACCCTTCCAAACCATAACCCTTTTCGATAGGTGCAATGCACCCTCCGCCACACAGTTTTAGTGAATCGCGGAGTAATAATAATAATAATAATAGTGATGAGGGGATGCACGAGAGAAGTAAAGGAATTGGTTACAAAACTTTGGTCAGACCATTGCTCGAATATGGTAGTGTAGTATGGGACCCACATTTTCAGTATCAAATACAGGAGTTGGAGAAGGTGCAAAGAAGGGCTGCTAGATTTGTTTCTGGAAATTATCGCAGAATGCAATCAGTGACAAATATGATAAAGGAGCTGGAATGGGATTCATTGCAAGACAGGAGGAGGATGAGGAGGGTAATTGGAGTGTACAGGGCGTATACTGGCGATGAGGCATGGAAAGATATTGCAGTAGGTATGAAAAGTAGTTCATGGAAGGGAAAAGATGACCCTGACCATAAGCTGGCATTTGATTTCAGGACACAAGGGTGTGGGAAGATTTTCTTTTTTAGGTAATGGATTGGAATGAGTTACCAAGGGGAATGATGAATAACCTACCGAAAACGTTAAAAGAATTTAAAGTTAAAATTTGTAGAGGAAAAATGTAGGTGAGTGTAGGATAGGGGGAATTTGGGTGTGTAGGGAAATTGTCACCGGAGCGTGTGCTCCATTGCAATTAAATTAAATTAAATTATGTACTATACTTCGAATAATCGTGCGCAACTGTTTACTGGGTACTGACATCTCGATCTTCTATGCTTCTGAATATATATTAACTCCCTTAAAGATTCATTTACAATAGGAATTTTCCTTCGGTTTGCCTGTTTTATAGATTACGTTCCCTGCATCTGATGTATTGTTTGATTCTAATTCATCGCTGACTCTAAGACTGAAATTTTATTCTGTTTCTTCTATATAGCTTGCAGTTTTTGATATGTAAGTGACCTACATAACTATACTACTTTCCTATACCAATTTAGCATTTTAACCGTACATGACTTCAAACTTTGTGTTTGATTAAACAAAATTTACTAATACTTCGTTTTTATGCGTTGTTGTCGTGTTCAACCGTTCTGCGCATTCCAATACACGTTTAACTTGATGTGACAAATGCTTCAATTTATATACACTCCTTCTTTCTGTAAAACCATTCCATGCATTCTGTTTTAATTCACTCTTTTCTTTAAGTACGGTCATCCTGTGTATTCTGTTTTGATTTAATGTGGCAAATAGTTCGTTTAATCCACTCTTTTGAGTACTACCGTCCCGTGTCACCAAGCCGTATCAGTTAAAATAACTGTATCTCTTACAAAAAATTCCAGTTAGAGGTACTTGAATAATTTTGAAATATATTATGCGGTGTTAGTGTGCATTACTTAAATGCAGACAGGTCAGCTTATTGTACCTGTAATTTATTTCAACAATGTTTGTCTCCAACATGGCACAATTCGCCATACATTTATTTATCGGTTCTGGATTAGTCGGCCTCTTGCCGCCTTTTCCCACAAAATATTGCGCTTCGCTTTATCCTGTTGGCTTTTCTACTGCTCTTACCTTGATACGACGCCCGACCGGTTTCATTCTTTTTTCCGGTACCCTCGGCTAATAGTCATTCTCATAATTCTTAAATTCACTTATCACTGACTTGACCTGTATTTTCCAAGCAATCTCTATTGACATGTCTCACTTTTCTCAGAAGCGTTTGATGGTTTCCTTAACATTCATACCTGCCTTAAAGACTTAATTTTTAGACTTACCCGAAGAACTCGCATTGACCTGATTGTAACCACCGCCGCTGCTATGGTATCTGAAAATGTATTTGTCCCTCTTAAAAATATAACTGGCAGCAAACATGCATTTACAAGCAATAAGCTACCCCACTTAGCTCACCATTACAACTCCGCTCACCCACGTCTCAAAATCCGAGATCTTTGCGTTCAATTCCCGATAACTGATACTGATTTACTCGCTGTCATAGTTACAATAAAAATTTGAGGTCCGCTCGCCCCAGATGCCTTGTTCTTGTCGCAGCTGTTTCGTTGCTGTCTCCGTCGTTGGCTGGCTGCTCGTCCCCGCATATCGTTCACCGCTCCGCGTGTTGATTGCTCGCTGGTCTCCGCCATCGCTCGTGTGTTGACCCTGTCGTCCGGAGTGTCCAGCCGCTTGCTGAGGCCGCGCGGTGATGTTGTTTGTACGCACCTCCGGCGTACGACGTCCTAGCCGCATGTTGATCTGGCCACCTGTTCTTCCTTCCACCCCCTCACCCCGTCTTCCTCTTCAGATGATGATAATTTTCTTCTTGTTAATGCGTCAGACTCTATCCACACCAAGATTCCAAAATATCGATGCTACGCTGAAATCCCACGATGACGCCATCTTGTCAGGGGGCCGAGTGTCCATGGCTAGTGGGCATGTGTGCATGTGTTTGTGCTCACGAACTGACCTTAGGGATTTCCAGCTCTGTGCAAAACGTCTTCTGTTCTTCAGGCAGCTGCGCTAGGAACTTTACTATTGTTCTATTTGACGGTAAGTTTTGACACCACTCAGGATTGCGGCCACAGATCGAAGATAGAAACGGATTCAAGTCTAGCTACATGAAGGAAGACGAGACTTGAAATAGAACCAATTTATTGGCCTCAAAGGCTGAGTAACGGATTTGATAGCGTGCTGCGAGGTGGATTCCAACTTTTGCCGAATTGCCTACACCCCAGTATGGTAGTTAAGTCCTCTATGAGTGCAGACTGGAATAGTCAGCTATAGGCAGAAGGTAGCCACGGTTTTAATATGAACGGGATGGTGACAGGCACTTAACAGTTGGCTACTCTAACTGTACCGACTGTACTCTGTGACTGTCCGACGGTAAAATCCCCTACATAGTTGCTTGTACTTCTCAAGCCGCCTCGGTCAAAGGTGAATAGTATGGAGTAAGATAGCAAAAGTGGAATGGGAATATTTTTAAACAATGTTAGTTCTAGCAGCAGAAACGGTGTGTGGAAGGACTGGTAACACCAAAAGTTGGAAAGAAACGGCATGGTGGAATGATAGAGTAAAAGAAGCAGTGGAACTCCAGAACAGCGCCTTTAGGAAATGGTTCAAGCAAAGGACGCAGGACACAGAGGATGGATATGTGAACAAAAAGAAGAAGGCCAAAAAAATAATAACGGAGGATAGGACAAAGTGGACTGGAGAAATGGACCAATATAATAGAAGAAGATAGGAAAGGAAATAAGAAAGTATGGGATGCTAAAAAAGAAGAAGAAGGATTGGATAGAAAATGTTAACAGTGCTGGATAAAGATGGAAAGGAAATAAACAACTCAGTAAGACTAAAAAGGATGAGGAAGGAGCATTTTGAAGCCTTACTGAACCCAGATTGGTCTCTTCAGCAGAAGCAAGGCGAATCACAACCATGCAGGAGAGAAAGATTTAACTTTTGAAGAAGTGGAAACAGCTCTGGGTAAGATGAAGAGATGAAACCCACCAGGCATCGATGAAACGAGCGTGGAAATGATAAGGGCATCAGGAGCAGTAGGAAGGCAGTCGCTATACCGTGTGATGAGAAAGGTATGGAATCAGGAAGCAACTCCTGAAGACTGTAAAAAGGAATAATTATATCCATATTCAAACAAAGGAGCAGGAAGGAGTTTAAAAGCTATAGAGGGATTAGGTTGATGTACCAGTGTGTCAAAGTGTATGAGAAGATTATTGCAAAAAGGATACGTGACAAGGTGGAAAAAT
>JARYHS010006964.1:13298581-13332231 GCA_031002005.1 Vandiemenella viatica | reverse complement strand
CTTCTCTGTGGCACAGCTTTATTCCATATCAGGCTTTTAATGCTCCTTAGAAACGCATCTCCTTGTCTTCCCCTTTTACTATTCTCGCCATCATTCATGCCACATTCCTCTAATACAGGGGTCCCCAAAGTGGTCAATATTGACCCCTTGGGGTCGATAGTAATTTTCCATGGGCCGATAAATACACGGGGGTCGATTAATATTAAAGAGAATTAATTAAACTGTATGGAAAAATAGGAATGTTCCTGTAAAAATCAAGTCAATAAATAAAATTAAAGTTCATCATCTCATTTCCCGTCTGTTTGCGAAATTATGTGAAGTAAATGATGAAACTTTCAACCAAGTTATATTTGCACACTAAGGAAAGGTGGTTGTAAAGAGGTTTGCAAACGCTCGTCTGAAGAGTTTCTGAGGAAGGTGGATCCATCGCTATATGACAGTGCAAGAACCATATTTTCTATTTGGCATACCTTTATTAGAAATTTATTCTATCTATCCATATTTTCTTATTATTTTTTGAGATTACAATAACAATGGAAAATATCTACTTTTCCTGTTAATGTTATTGACTGGATTTTGTAACATATGAAAACTGTAAATTTGTTATGCAGGTCTCCTTATTGCTTTGTATTACAAATGTCAAAAACGATTTAATATTTTTATTAAATACTTAATCTGGGGGTCTATAAGGAGTCTAATATACTATGATGGGGTCGACGGGATAAAAAGTTTGGGGACCCCTGCTCTAATACATTCCCCAAGTTCTTGAACCTGCTTACTGTCTTTAGTTGTTCACCTGCCATCACAATTCTCTGGGTTATCCTCTTCTTCTTTCTGGTTTTTATCATGTACCCACATTTCTTCACATTAAATTTCAGGCCCTATTTCTTCAAACTGTCTGTCCATAGATCCAACTGCCGCTGCAATTCCTCTTCATCACCTCCCAAGATCATCAGATCGTCCACAAAAGCTACTTTCATGATTTTCTATCCCATCCTCACTGCCACCTTCTGCATTATATCATCCATGATTACAATAAGGAGCAGTGGTGAGAGGGCACTTCCTTGTTTTAGTCCATTCCTTTGTTTCATCCAATCTGTTCTTCCTTCCCCTATTTTCACATAGCTCACACTTCCTTGGTACTGTTCTGTCTCTCTCCTGATGGCTTCTTTGGAAACACCTCCATTCTGCAAGACCTTCCATACATTACTTCTGTGTACACAATCATATGCTTTCTCAATATCGAAAGATATCAATAGTAGATCCCTTCCATGCTCATAATGTTTTCCTGTAGCTGTCTCATAGCAAATATCAGGTCTATCGTAGATCTCCCTGATCTGAAGCTGTACTGTTCTTCCCATAGCTATTTTTCCACCTTTTTGCAATAATCTTCTCATACACTTTGACACACTGGTACATCAACCTAATCCCTCTATAGCTTTTAAACTCCTTCCTGCTCCTTTGTTTGAATATGGATATAATTATTCCTTTTTACAGTCTTCAGGAGTTGCTTCCTATTTAGATACCTTTCTCATCACACGGTATAGCGACTGCCTTCCTACTGCTCCTGATGCCCTTATCATTTACACGCTCGTTTCATCGATGCCTGGTGGGTTTCATCTCTTCATCTTACCCAGAGCTGTTTCCACTTCTTCCCAAGTTAAATCTTTCTCTCCTGCATGGTTGTGATTCTCCTGCTTCTGCTGAAGAGACCAATCTGGGTTCAGTAAGGCTTCAAAATGCTCCTTCCTCATCATTTTTAGTCTTACTGAGTTGTTTATTTCCTTTCCATCTTTATCCAGCGTGTTAACATTTTCTATCCGATCATTCTTCTTCTTTTTTAGCATCCCATACTTTCTTATTTCCTTTCCTATCTTCTTCTATTATATTGGTCCATTTCTCCAGCCACTTTGTCCTTTCCTCAGTTATTATTTTTTTGGCCTTCTTCTTTTTGTTCACATATCCATCCCTTGTGTCCTGCGTCCTTTGCTTGAACCATTTCATAAAGGCGCTGTTCTGGAGTTCCACTGCTTCTTTACTCTATCAGTTCCACCATGCCGTTTCTTTCCAACTTTTGGTGTTACCAGTCCTTCCACACACCGTTTCTGCTGCTAGAACTAACATTGTTTAAGAATATTCCCATTCCACTTTTGCTATCTTACTCCTTACTATTCACCTTTGACCGAGGCGGCTTGAGAAGTACAAGCAACTATGTAGGGGATTTTACCGTCGGACAGTCACAGAGTAAAGTCGGTACAGTTAGAGTAGCCAACTGTTAAGTGCCTGTCACCATCCCGTTCATATTAAAACCGTGGCGACCTTCTGCCTATAGCTGACTATTCCAGTCTGCACTCATAGAGGACCTAACTACCTTACTGGGGTGTAGGAAATTCGGCAAAAGTTGGAATCCACCTCGCAGCACGCTATCAAATCCGTTACTCAGCCTTTGAGGCCAATAAATTGGTTCTATTTCAAGTCTCGTCTTCCTTCATGTAGCTAGACTTGAATCCGTTTCTATCTTCGATCTGTGGCCGCAATCCTGAGTGGTGTTAAAACTTACCGTCAAATAGAACAATAGTAAATTCCTAGCGCAGCTGCCTGAAGAACAGAAGACGTTTTGCACAGAGCTGGAAATCCCTAAGGTCAGTTCGTGAGCACAAACACATGCACACATGCCCACTAGCCATGGACACTCGGCACCCTGACAAGATGGCGTCATCGTGGGATTTCAGCGTAGCATCGATATTTTGGAATCTTGGTGTGGATAGAGTCTGACGCATTAACAAGAAGAAAATTATCATCATCTGAAGAGGAAGACGGGGTGGCAGGAAGAACAGGTGGCCAGATCAACATGCGGCTAGGACGTCGTACGCCGGAGGTGCGTACAAACAACATCACCGCGCGGCCTCAGCAAGCGGCTGGACACTCCGGACGACAGGGTCAACACACGAGCGATGGCGGAGACCAGCGAGCAATCAACACGCGGAGCGGTGAACGATATGCGGGGACGAGCAGCCAGCCAACGACGGAGACAGCAACGACACAGCTGCGACAAGAACAAGGCATCTGGGGCGAGCGGACCTCAAATTTTTATTGTAACTATGACAGCGAGTAAATCAGTATCAGTTATCGGGAATTGAACGCAAAGATCTCGGATTTTGAGACGTGGGTGAGCGGAGTTGTAATGGTGAGCTAAGTGGGGTAGCTTATTGCTTGTAAATGCATGTTTGCTGCCAGTTATATTTTTAAGAGGGACAAATACATTTTCAGATACCATAGCAGCGGCGGTGGTTACGAACAGGTTCAATGCGAGTTCTTCGGGTAAGTCTAAAAATTAAGTCTTTAAGGACAGGTATGAATGTTAAGGAAACCTTCAAACGCTTCTGAGAAAAGTGAGACATGTCAATAGAGATTGCTTGGAAAATACAGGTCAAGTCAGTGATAAGTGAATTTAAGAATTATGAGAATGACTATTAGCCGAGGGTACCGGAAAAAAGAATGAAACCGGTCGGGCGTCGTATCAAAGTAAGAGCAGTAGAAAAGCCTACAGGATAAAGCGAAGCGCAATATTTTGCGGGAAAAGGCGGCAAGATGCCGACTAATCCAGAACCGATAAATAAATGTATGGCAAATTGTGCCATGTTGGAGACAAACATTGTTGAAATAAATTACAGGTACAATAAGCTGACCTGTCTGCATTTAAGTAATGCCGGTAACATGATGCCGGGACGAACAGACTGGGGAGCATTATTAGGGCTACAAGCCTGGATTAATGGTAAAAAGGAAAAAAAGAAAGAATGATATCTCTTGGTGGGATCTGGTTGCGGTGGATCGTTCTTGTATTGTCTGCAGGGTAGAAAAAATAAGAGCCACTGGTCTGCAGGATATTACTGGTCTATGCCGGGAAATTTAAAATGTCATGGGTATCTACTGCTACATTATATAAGTTCCAGGTTGTTCAAACAACCTTTCAGGCGGTTCCTTATTTGAACAGAGCTTGCAGCAGGATATTAGGATAAAATTTTCTATCGAAATATGGTGTAATATTGGACGTTCGAAACGTACAGTTGTAATAGGATCACGCGAGTGGAAACTTTCAGCTGACGTTCAAAGACTTCTTATATGTTCAGGTGAGAGGCAGACGTGTTTTTCCCACCGCTAAACGGACATAAAAGTCAATCTTACGCGCTAACACTGCATAATATATTTCAAAATCATCCTAGGAAATTATTCAAGTACCTCTAACTGGAATTTTTGTAAGAGATACAGTTATTTTAACTGATACGCTTGGTGACACGGGACGGTAGTACTCAAAAGAGTGGATATAAATGAACTATTTGCCACATTAAACAGAATACACAGGATGGTCGTACTTAGAAAAGAGTGAATAAATTGAAGTATTTGTCACATCAGATTAAAACAGAATACACGGAATGGTTTTACAGAAAGAGGAGTGTATATAAATTGAAGCATTTGTCACATCAAGTTAAACGTGTATCAGAACGGTTGAACACGACAAGAATGCATAAAAAACGAAGTATTAGTAAATTTTGTTTAATCAAACACAAAGTTTGAAGTCATGTACGGTTAAAATGCTAAATTGGTAATAGGAAATTCATAACTATGTGCAGTTATGTAGGTCACTTACATATCAAAAAACTATATAGAAGAAACAGAATAAAATTTCAGTCTTAGAGTCAGCGATGAATTAGAATCAAACAATACTATCAGATGCGGGGAACGTAATCTATAAAACAGGCAAACCAAGGAAAATTCCTATTGTAAATGAATCTTTAAGGGAGTTAATATATATTCAGAAGCATAGAAGATCGAGATGTCAGTACCCAGTAAACAGTTGCGCACGATTATTCGAAGTATAGTACATAAATTTAATTTAATTGCAATAGAGCACACGCTCCGGTGGCAATTTCCCTACACACCCAAATTCCCCCTATCCTACACTCACCTACATTTGCCCTCTACAAATTTTAACTTTAAATTCATTTAACGTTTTCGGTAGGTTATTCATCATTCCCCTTGGTAACTCATTCCAATCCCTGACACCCTTACCTAAAAAAGAAAATCTTCCCACACACTTGTGCCTGAAATCAAGTGCCAGCTTATGGTCAGGGTCATCTTTTCCCTTCCATGAACTACTTTTCATACCTACTGCAATATCTTTCTATGCCTCATCGCCAGTATACGCCCTGTACACTCCCATTACCCTCCTCATCCTACTCCTCCTCCTCCTGTCTTGTAATGAATCCCATTCCAGCTCCTTTATCATATCTGTCACTGATTGCATTCTGCGATAATTTCCAGAAACAAATCTAGCAGCCCTTCTTTGCACCTTCTCCAACTCCTGTATTTGATACTGAAAATGTGGGTCCCATACTATACTACCATATTCGAGCAATGGTCTTACCAAAGTTTTGTAACCCAATTCCCTTACTTCTCTCGTCCATCCCCTCATCACTCTCTCCAACAAGTGCAGAATTTTGAAACCTTTTCCTACCACCTGTCCAATGTGTCCAGCCCAGTTAAGCTTGTTATCAAATGTAATGCCAAGATATTTATTTACATTTCAAGTTTTCAGCAAGCAGTTCTTTCCCCACCTTATATTCATAATTAACCTTTTGTTTTTTATTTGTGTATCTAATTAGCTGACTCTTCTTTGCATTTATCTTCATCCCATGTTTACCAACCCAACTAGATATCCTGTCCAGATCACCCTGCAACTGTTTACAGTCCTCTATCGTTTTGATCCTTTTATACAGCATTATGTAATCTGCAAACAATCTAATTTCAGATAGTAAACAATCGACACAATTATTCATTAGAATAATGATAGCAATGGTCCCAATATGCTACCCTGCGGCACTCCAATTTTTACTTCCACTTCCTTTGATACCGCATTTCCCACCCTAACATTCTGTTTTCTACCTTTTAAAAAAATTCATCTACCCAGCAAATCACTTTCTCATCCACTCCAATAGTTTTTATCTTATTTACTACCATTTTGTGGCTTACTCTGTCAAACGCCTTTGAAAGATCTATAAAGATAAGGTGTAGAATGAGAGACGTCAAATAATCAACAGAAATGATATCAAAACTCGCAATTCATTGTCTTATTAGATTAGATTACATATGTTCATGTGAGAAAAGACACGGGGATGTGGAACAGTACATATACGATTATTAACAAATCAATAATATCACCAAACACGATAACCAGTTAGTTAGTTTAAAATCCGTTATAATTGATTTCCATTGTAATAGGCAAATGTATATTATCCTAAGTCAGTTGCCACATATGAACGCAATTTCTATATAACGTAATTGCTGTATTTATAAACGGTTTCAACAGAAAGAGAAACCGTAACCAATTTTAATAACTGAAAACTTTGTCACCTTCCTCTCCATACGCCAAGTAGATGGTGTGTTCTGTCATACATAGTTATCAAATTACAGTACGAAAATTCTGCTACAGAGCAAAATGGCTCTGAAGCTAAAACTAAATGAGTTTGGCTTTAAAATTGTTAGGTTGCATGAGTAACTGTTTTATTTCTTGTGGTACGACATTGAACAAACTCAAGTGAATGTTATCACTTTCTGTGCAATTGGCAATGACGTGTAATTTTCGTGAATGTTAAATTTATTCGATTTATTATATCTACGAATGTCAGCATTAAGATTGAAGGTTTAAGATTTTCCACTACAAACCATAATTCGGAATATGATTAATAATGGCAGTACAAGCACATTTCAATTTCTTAACAGGTTTCGGCACGATGTATGTGTGTTTGATGCAAAAATAATTCTTAAAGCACGTTTTTCTGATTTATATACGATCCGTCCTTATGATGAGTTTAATCAGAATGAGATGCCAAAAGAGAGCAGGAAGTAAAAATATGCAAAATGTACCAAATTTATTGTTTCGGTGTCAGCTTTCGTCAACGGAAAATGTTGCAGAATTAAGTTGTTTGAAAAGTAGCTAAATGTGTTGCTTCCAATTCAACTTGTTATCTATATATACATACAGAAATTTTGTAAAATTACTTCAATTGGTTGCTTTTCGAATGACTGGAGAGCAGCATAAATAATATTACAAGTTAAATGAGTAATCTGAGTATCATTAATGTAACAATCAATTTGTTTTAGTGATAAATCGTAGCAAGCATCTTACATGAACAATCTAAGTCTGAAAATCTGTTGTTAGCTAAAAGAAATTATTGTACTGGATCAAGTTTTGCAGCGAAAGGTTACTGTCAAGTGTAGAGTTTGGTCGGATAGTTAACCACCAATGTAGGGAAAATCGTGTAATTTCTGTATTATCATAAGCACTTTCACGACACTAGTGACGGATAATCTAACGAAATCCAGTAACATGTTTTTCAAGCATCAGCAGTGAACCTAAAATTCTGGCTTCCAGCTAAGGAAATAATTATACCCAATAATTGAGCAGAGGGTGAACCCAGGAAATTAATGAATTCAAATATGATCAAAATAAAACTCACTTTAAAATACCGCAGCACCCAGCGGCTCCAAGCGTCATTAAAGTGGCTTATACCAGTTGCGGTAAAGCGAGCGTGCTCATGAATTGTATGCAGAGAGAGTGTTATTAATTCAGTGATAGAATTCAAGAATTTGAGAAACTGCCTTCAGCAGGAGACAAACTAGTGGTCGACATGGTCATGAGACAAAGTGAACCCCAATTCGAATGTTATTCAAAACTCATTGTCATATAAGTTATGTTGAGATCCACTTTTCCTATATGTCACCATTATGTTTATTTTAGTATTAAGGCAAGTTACTGGCGCAAGTGTAATTTTGCAGATATCAGTATGGAGAGCGAGAAGCCAGATCACAGGCAGTGACGTCAGAATGCAGAGTAACTAGATCTGCTGCCTCAGGGAGGAATGACACAGCGATTTACTAGCAAAGAAACTACAGAACCAACGTCTCGTACACATACTCGTAAGTATCGCAAACAGAGCTGTTAGTAATTTTAGTGTGCAACCTAATTTAGTAATAAGAGCGGGAATTAGTCAATTGGTCAGTTAAATATATTAGTAAGGTATAATGAGTAGTAATTTATAAGCGTTATGTTTCTTTTACAGAAAACATATTTCTGTTCGTGAGATGTATATAAGTAGTATACAGCTATAGTCGTTTCAAATTATGCAGTGGAACTGGGTTATCTTTATTAAGGAGTGAACATTATTACAGTAGATTCATCATAAAATTACGATTTCCATAAATAAAAAAAAAAGAAATATCCAAGTACAAAATTACAGACAATTTTGACACTTGTAACGCATTGTCGATTATAACTACTTTCTTGATGCTTAGTTACTAATGAATTTTCCAGTTAAACAAAAAAGAGATTTAAATGTATTGGAAATAAGGTGTAATTCAGGTAGCATTTTACGGCAGGTTATAGTAGCAGTCCTTAGCATGAATTATGAGAGTAAAGCTTGTAAAAGTAATTAATGGTACATATTATTTACAGATCTAAAAACGATCATACACAGTTACATAAGAAAACCACATATTACTTAAATGTTCACACGAAACTTATCTAGGTACCACAAAATTGCTGAAATGTGTGTTGTTTTGACACAAGAATTTTAAAATCGTTGAATTAATTATAAGAATATACAGCTCTGTGTTAGAGCAATATGTAAATTGGGAATTACATAGAATTAAGCTACTAAGTAAGATACAGTGAAACTTAGAAAGTAAAGACTTTACAAACCATTTCTACGACACAAAACCTACTTTATCATATCCAGGTTATCAATTTCCTTTTTTGAGGGAGAAATATACCACAGTCATATGTCAAGTAAATTAAAACGCAGTCTAAATTGCTTATGAAGGAAGTAACAAAATATTTGCAAATGTCGCAAGATGCAATTAAATATAACTGAGTGTACAAGCAGTAAAATGACAATGCTAAGTTTCAGTATAATTGTATTCTTTGTAATTTATTCTACAAAGGAAATATTCAGCCCAACTGGCACAAAACGCTGCTAATATCACAATACCGAACATTACGTAGATAGTGTTAACTATGCCGAACTCAAATGAAATTGTACATGTCGGGATTGACCATACATTAATTTTCTAATTGATATATTAATTTAACTAATGTCATTTATATGACTGATTTATTGTTCCTAAGTTATGAGATTCTAATTAAATTAGTTTAACTTCACGTCTGGCCGACCTATTACACCAGAATTGAGAATTAAATATATAATTATCTTGCAATGACTTTGTAAGCTACAAAGAGGATATGCAATTACATGTCGTACTTTGTACATTCTGGAGTTATAAAAAACGCCTATGTTAAAAGGGAGAGAGTGTGAGGTTTCAGTTTCATAACCATTATTATTTGAGAAATTACAGAAATATTCGGTCGTCGAGTTAACGCCGATCGCTAGTTCGCTGAGCGCGGCACGTGTAGGAATTTACTCTGCTTGCAGTCAGCGCTTTATTGACTCCTCAGGCCGAGACGGCTTGAGAAGTACAAGATAAGTAGTAGGGGTCTTTACTGATGGTCCGTCAGAGAGTACAGTTAGAGTAGTCACCTGTTAGGGGCCTGACACCCTCCCTTTTACTTCCCAACAGGGACGTCCATCTGCCTACAGCTTACCATTCCAGTTTGCAGTTATGGAGCCACTAACTACCATATTGGGGCTTAGATAATTCGGCGACAGTTGTAATTCACTTTGCGGCACGTTATCAACTGTATTACTCAGTATTCAAGGCCAATAAATTGGTTCCATTACAAGTCTCACCTTCCTTCATGTAGTTAGAAGTTGAATCCACTTCAATATTTCGGTCTGTGGCCGCAATCCACAGTGTTGTCCAAACTTAGCCTCAAACAGCACAATGGTAAGGTGCTAGTGAAGCTGCCTGAAGAACAGAAGACTTTTCGAGCAGTGCCAGAATTTCCTAAGGTCAGTTCGTCAGTACACACGCCCACAAGCCATGGCCACTCGGCACCCTGACAGTAGTTTTTCTTTAAATTAAGTCTTCTAAGACAAAACTGCCTTTTACTGACTGAATTGCACTGATGTATTTATTCCTACACAATTTCACGGTTAAGCGAAATATTTCTCCAGTCTACGAACATTTTTATGTTACCAACAAACACAATGTTGATGAATCGTGGGTTAGCTGTTTGGAATTTACTGCTAATTAAGGATAGTTGTGAAAACTTACATTTTTATTATGCTGACGTCATAAAAAGCGAGAAAGGACTAGGGCAAAGGAATGGGAAAGATTTCTACCATGTCATTTGGAATCAACCATTAATGTATTGGAATGCATTATGTGGGGAAACCATGCAAACCAAAATCTGGAAAAGTTAATGGAGATTCGAACCCGTGTCATCCCGATTGTGAGGTTAGAGCGTTGAATGTCCTCATGCACGCTGGGACAGTGAGGCGAGTTGGTCTGCCATAACTTAGTCATAGTTCATACATTTACAACATTCTGTGGAGTCTTGTCCACTCCATAAAGGGTAGGCGGCGATCTGAGGCAGATCTAACAGCAGAGTGTGCTCCGAAACAGTTATACCTGCACCAGCATTGTACTCTGCTGTCAGATCTGCCACAGATCGCCACCGATCCGCTTTACAGGAGTGGACAAGCCTCCGACCTTCCCGTTCTGGTCGTCACCACCTTGTCGCCTAGTCGTGGTTTTACTGTCATTCAATCCCTCTGCATAGATGCTCGCTACAATAGCACACGAACAGCTTCGCCGTTTCCGAGATGCTTGTTCCCAAGTGTGGCGTCCACAAACCAATGGTCCGTAATTTAAGGGAACTACGTGACCTGTGCGTAGAAATCTGGTGCCAGACAACTCAGGATACCTAACAAGGACTTTTCGAATCAACGCCACGCCAAATCGCTGCTTAATTGTACTCCAAAAATGGACCAATACACTAATAAGCAGGTGATCATAAGGTTTTGGCTAATCAGTGTATACTACGCCAAAATAATATATTTCGGTTAACACAATATATATACATATATATATGAATTCACTGTGCAAAGTGGTAATTTTTAAAACATATTATACGAAATAGAATGTATAGTCATTGAAAGGTTCTTATGTGATACACAAACAAAAGTCAAATCACAATTATGTGCCAATGGCAATAGAAAATGTGGTTGTACTAGAACCATAATATTTTTTTCTATTTTATATATGTATGTATGTACGTTCGTTTTGAGCAGCTAAGACATCACTCCAGACACTCACAACCAATATTGGGTTATATTCCTGGTGCAAATGCAGTTTGCCAGGACGCAAAGGTGAAACGGCACTAGCGGTGATTCCGGATTGGTTGAACTTTTCCTTACCCAGGACTTTTATTTATTTTTATGACTCCTCAACGTTGTGGTCACTAAAGTCAGTTTATATAATTCACTTTTATCCCTTCCCCAGCAGCAGCTAATCTAAAAAAAGGCACACTTCTGAAACCAATGTCACTGAGTTTACATCTTTAGCTAACAACTCAGAAAGCACCACCTTGCCCCTTCTGTTTAATTGTCGGCCATGCCTAGTGAAGCCACACCTATCAGTGGTATCTACATGCATAATTCACAAGGCATAACAAATACCTTTTACAAGAAGAACATCCCTGATGGACTAGGGAAAAATAGTTCACTCTGTGGGTGTTATTATTATGTTATTGAGTTTGTGAGTGCGTTCTAGACATGTTGATAGATTATAAGCTATATAGTTCAGGTTAACTATACTTGGTCTCCAAGATGTTATTAGTGAAGAAAAACAAATGATACAAAGACGAATTCGTTGTTAAGGCAGAGATCTTGAAGCTGCTCTTAATAGTGATATTAATTAAACCTTAAAAACAGTTTACCTCTGAGACATATCACCAAACATACTCAACACAATCTCTGCCTAAAACGACTCTGTCACTAACTTAACTACTGTGAAATAACAATTGATAGATTGAACAAGCATTTAATCATAGAAAAACTTAACATACAATTAATCTGCAGCAAGGGGCTGAGTTTACCATGGAACAAAAGACATGTGCAACACGCTCGACACGATAGCTACAATGCTACAAACTTGATATTGTTAAATACCGGAACGACTTCTTCATAGGCATACAACCGATAAACTAAAACTTTTTTTTAAAAATTAACACACTGAATATTTTTATGTCTACAACCCGACCAAACAAGATTACCTACCAAAAGGCATGACGACATTATGATAATTACAACGATGGTTAACAACCTTACGTTACACAGAATGAATGAATTATTTAACTACCAAAAGAATAACTTCAACTAAACAAACTACCAGAGCTTGGCACGTTGTCCGAAGGCTACGGCCAAGACACAAAGCTCTTAAGTGCCGCATGGTTGCGGACATTAAAGTGTCTGTCCAAAATGGTGGTAGGGCATTTACTATATGCACTCAGCATAAGTTTCAATACTCTATCACATGCATTAAGCCTTGCACCAAGTTGTCTCTGGCCTTGTAACTCAGCGGTTTTAATTACATTTCATCTCGGTTGCACTCGTTATGAGCGACTAGCAGTCAATATGTATAAATAAAATACTAAAATACCTACATTAACACCTAATTAATTGTTTTCCTGTTACTCCTCCACTTCCACGTTTGTGCGCCTCACAGCGAGGTTCATCTTTGGCACTTAGGACATGCACTGATTTTAGATCATAGAACTGGCATAATGGACAAACATTAGGGAATACATTGATTCTAAAGACTACACAAATATTTGCAAAAAATTGCAGAGTAAGATCTAGAATGATAGATGACTATTATCACTAGTTGGCACATAATTCAAGGCGTAAAGGAGGATGAAATGTTTTATTTGGAATCGAAGGATCCCACAGTCGGCGTAGTTTCCATATATCATGCTTGGAACCACGTCCCAATATTAAATGATTTAAACCAAAGTAAGGTTTTATTTAAGTCTGTTATAAAGTATTTGAACGAGCAATTGAAGTAGGTACTTAAAAACCTAAACTGAAAAAAAAAATTCAATTACAATATCGGGCGAGTAGGAAGCCGGGCGCAACGTAGCTGACAGCAGCTGCAGTGGACGAGACATGGCGTCGTCACAGTAAATACAGGTGCTCAGGAACCTGCTTAGACGCCGATAGCTAATTGGAGATGGTACAGCCTAATGGGAAGTTAAGGGATTGTTAGCCTCTGGTATTAGTCACAAAGCTCTAACTGACCTGGGTGGAATAAGGGAATGGAAGGCCTAATGGATTGTTAAATAGATATCATGTACAAAATGTAAATACTTGTACATAATCATCTGGATTATCATTTACGCAATCTACCGCTCGGATGACATAGTGTTTACTATCCATATATAATTCTCCTTTTTGGTGGTGGCAGTGTGAAAAAATAGTAGCCGGTTGACCACAGATGGTAAATTCCATAAGCGCAAAATTAGGAGCGAAATTGTTGTATATGTTCCAGTCAAGCAACACGGTATATAAAGCATTGTACTTTAATAAAATTAAAATAGAATATAATGGCTCTATCAGTAATCTTCAGCTTTAAAATTCATTTACAGAAACAGTCATAATAAATATATATTACAGACATTCGAGGTAGTAGGGACCCAAGGCATATAGCTTTCGAAACAAGTTTTGCGCCGAATTCTTGAAAATTGTTGGCTTTTCTTATTAATTTTATTTAAAAATGAATAAAAAACAACTTTTGTTTTGCTCATACCATTCACATAATATATTTTTTTTTCTCATTTGCGGCCAGCCATGATGTAATGTGATTATAATGCATGGTTAGTTCGTATTATTTTACAACTGTTCCGTGTTACTATTTTTAAAAAACAACTTCAAAACTCAGAAACAATTTTTAACAAGCTGTACATCAGAAAATATGGAACATTATCACATGACCTCTTATTGCTATGAATTAGCTAGTAATTTATTCTTTTTAGTTCTAGATTTATGACTCTTCAAACATCGAATTCATTAGAGTTTGAAAAGGACTGAGGACAAGTAGCAGAGAGGAATTCAGTGATGACCTATTGAAGGAACCATCCCAGCATTGTCCTGGAGTGATATGTGGGAAACCATGGAAAACCCAAATCAGGATGGTGGGACGGGAATGCAAACCTGCATCCTCCAGAATGGAAGGCCAGAGCTTTACAGCTCACACACGGTGCTTGGTGATTTATTGTTACACTACAGCAAATCAACAAACTTTTTTCTTTTATACTATGGACGTGTGGGCGACGATGAGCGCTCGAACCTATTATGTTTCTCCCGATGTGATAAAACCCATAATTTCTACCCTTGCTTTGTGTACCTATAATTATATATATCATGAAGGCTGTAATGTTTCAAAATAAAGTCAGAAAAGAAATTATATAGAGTAAATAATATTATGTTAAATTGATTAATGGTATCAATGTGTTCCATTATTCTTCATAATAGCTTAAGAATCTATAAATGTTAATTATACTTCCTCCATACAAGTAGACAATTATCTTATGGTGTTATGTAACATCTATTCCATATTCGCAATACTAGATATGAGAGTAGCCTCTCACAATGATTTAGAGAGGGTCCATAAAACAGATGGCCAGGTCAGTGGGGAAGAGGAGGAGATTGCTGTGCTGGGCTATATAAGGGCAGGTCTGAACTGGGCCACTAAATTTTTAATTCACCTCATCTGGCAAAGTTACGATAGGGTATAAAATACGCAACAGCAAACTGATATTTATTCCTGTAATTTAATTACTCTTGTAGTTTACATATGCAATATACCTGTGTGTGACTTAAGCCACAGCCCAAGGATGACATGGGTCTGAACTATCTGACACCCACTGGTCGGTATCATATATTAAAAGCCTTAAGTACAAGATAGCTAGGCTCAAATTGTAGACATCACACTAGATTTCCCCCACTCTCCTTCCTACAACTAAAATTCGCTTTGGTTTGATTATTACAAGGAACATGTCACTAATTGCAGAAATAATTTTCTTTTGGTTTTGTTAAGTGAATATTGGAGCATCTTTAATTCTAGTGCTCAATAAAGTATTAGATTTCGTTTAAAGTGTGAAAGTGATAGATTACTATACAGTAAAGAGAAATAATTTTTTTGCATGTTTTCAACATCCAGAAATCAATCAATTAGATATAGAACTCTTCTAAGCAGAACATAGAATTATTCCCTGCTAACTGTAGAAAGAAAGGTGAAAGAACTGCAACAAAAAACTATAAAAAATTTGACTACTCTTATCTTTTTATGTGTTAAATATAGTTTATATCATTTAATCAAAAAAATATTATTGAGGTGATAAAAATTCTTTTCTACAATACCTCAAGAACAGAAGAAACCCGTAGTAGTGTATATTAAATATGTTTTCTCAATAATTCATCTTTCACAGAAGTTATTATGATCACCATGTAGTTCAGGATATTTCTAATTACAAATAAGTATATGATGCAAATATTAGTTATATCCATTATATACCCAATAATTATAATGATAATCTAGCAACAGAACATTTTAAATACTGTCAATAGGAACAAATTACATTCCATCATTTTGGTAAGGGAACAAAGATTAATATAGATTATTGACACTCCCTTGTGATTAGTGGAAATAAGCCACATATACAAGGATACTGGTGTAAGTACAAGAGCAAGGCAATACCGTAACAATGTCTGTACTGTATTGAAAGATAATATTTCTTACAAATTCAACATAACAACACATGAGACAAAAATTTAACATTGAAATAAACAACTTTTACTGCCAACTACTGTAAAACATATAACCCACTAAGGCTATTCTCATATTCCAATAATGGTTTATAATCATTCAAATACACATTTTAAATTACATTTTCAATTAAACCATCAGCATACTATATGTCAAAATAATCATATTAAATCATTAAATAAACCAAATAAGCTAAGTAAATTTACATTACAAGAACATTACACATTAAATATATCTGAACTAAAAGTATGGTGTATACAAACTTCACAAGAAAATAGGCACTCTCCAAAATGAAACAACTGATATTTCTCAGTTTTGCTTCACCGTGTAAAAGATGTTCCGCAATCATCACAAAAATATGGCCATTCACCTTAATAAATTATCTGACGAATCTTAAGATTCCCAAAAATAGAAAAAGATTTTTTTAGAAACAACACAAAATTGGGAGTTTGAGAGAATGAATACTCCGATTATTGTTACCAATCCCAGATATTGTAAAGGATTTTTCACAAACTTTGCTAGGAAATAGACATTTACTTGAATGAATCCTTTAATGATTTTCAAAGGTTCCACAAGCTGTAAAGGATTTTACACAAAGTTGTCATGAAAATGGTCATTCGCCTAAATGAATCCTCTTATGAATCTTAAGATTCCAAGACTGTGTAAAAGATTTGTTACAAACATCACAAGAAAATGGGCGTTCACCCGAATGAATCCGCTGATGTTTTTTAAGATCCCCAGAGTTTGTAAAAGACTTTCCACAAACTTCGCAAAAAAATGGGCGTTCACCAGAATGAATCCTCTGATGATTTTTAAGATCCCCAGCGTTTGTAAACGACTTTCCACAAACTTTGCAACAAAATGGGCGTTCACCTGAATGTATCCTGTGATGATTCTTAAGAGTCGAGGATGTAGCTAAAGAATTTCCACATATTTTGCAAGAAAATGGGCTTTTATCTGAATGAATCCTCTGATGATTCTTAAGTTTTCCAAAATCCGTAAAAGATTTTCCACAATATTTACAAGAAAATGGGCGTTCACCAAAATGAGTCCTCTGATGAATCTTAAGATTCCAAGACACTGAAAAAGACTTTCCACAAACGACGCAAGGAAATGGGCGTTCGCCAGAATGAATCCTCTGATGTTTCTTAAGATTCCCACAGTTTATAAAAGATTTACCACAAATTTCACAAGAAAATGGACATTCGCCTGTATGAATCCTCTGATGATTCTTAAGAGTCGCAGACTCTGTAAAAGATTTGTTACAAACATCACAAGTAAATGGCCGTTCGCCTGAATGAATCCTCTGATGATTTTTTAGATTCCAAGATTTTGTAAAAGACTTTCCACAAACTTTGCAAGAAAATGGGGATTCACCTGAATGAATCCTCTGATGAGTGTTAAGAGTCCCGGACATTGTAAAAGATTTTTCACAAACTCTATAAGAAAATGGGCATTCACCAAAAAAAATTGCTTGATGCACTGGTACATTGGTTCTTAGATGTTCAGTTACAAATTGTGTCTCCTTCTTGGTGTGAATGTCACTTTTAGAATCAGAACTACACCTACGAACACAAAAATAACCACACATAAATGTTGTAGTAATATATTAAACTGTTCTTAGGAATAGCTATGCTAATTTTTTTAAACTGAATTAGAAACTTAGCATTTAAGAATTAAACATTGTTTAATATTAATCAGAAAAGAGAGAATAAACAGGAAAAGAAACACATAGAACACCTCAATGTTTTTAAAAGTAAACACGAATGAAATAATAAAGTTATAGAACTTATAAGAAAATAAAAAGTCTTCTTATAAAACAATTAATTCACCAATAAGTTTAATTTTAGCAAAAAAGAAACAGAATGCTTATTATACATAATTTACATGAGGATATCTACAAATTCTTCAGGACCAATCACCTACAGTAATCAATAGAATAAAATGTCTGGTTACTAAGATAGAAAATGCCTTTGTATTAATTATTACTAGAAATATGATTTCAAAGTTATGAGTTAAATGGTAGTATGGTATTGTTTAAACAAAATTATATTTTTAGTAAATTACCAGCTATACTAACCACTTATTCATGTGGAACAGCATAAATGGTATCTAATGATGTCAATAATAATAATATAAATAAAAATATGGATTCAATATACCATTTTTGTATTGACTTGTAAACAAGATAAATAATTTTTTTCATCTATGTGCGAACAGACAGACACTATAGTTCAAGTGTTCTGATCTCCTGTTCTATTTATTAAATGGAACAATGAGAGTGACCCCATCAGCCAGCAAGTCGAACAACACCAAGAAGGAAGGAACAGAACGTGTCTAATGGAAAAAATTAGCTGTTTGAGAATATCTGGAGACAACCTCAGTAAGACTTTGGAAATTTCCTATAATTGAGACAAATATTGTTTGGGAATATGTATATAAAAATTTCAAAGTGAATGTACATTATGTGAAATATAAGGAGTGGAGGCAGCAGAGCAAAGATACTCTGAGTATGGACAGTTCACTGTGACAAGCTAACAGTGCCAGCAAATATATTTATTGAAAATTATTATTTCATATTCAAGAAATATATGTATGAGCAAATACGTGTATTGATTTTAATTTTTGGGGGGGTTTCCTGAAAAACAATAAAATAAATATATCTAAGGGTCCTATACAGGTAATAAAAGTTTGGTCAGGCCACTGGTTCAATACAGTGGTAAAGTTTGGGGTACACATTTTTGGTGTCAAATAAAGGAGTTGAAGGACATGCAAAGGAAAGCAGTTGGGTATGTTTAAGGAAATTACTATAGGAGCCAGGCAGTAACTTATCTGATAATAGAGCTGGATTGGGAGTCATTCTAGGACAGGAGGAGAGTGAAAAGAATGCTGCGACTGTACAAGGCATATGTTGGATTGGAGCTTGGAGGGATATTGGTTGAAGAATTAGCAGTGTATCAAAAGGAAAAGGTTACTATGGGCAAAAACTGGTCCTCAGTTTCATGTATAAGAGAGTAGGAAAATTTTCTTTTGTAGGTAAGGATGTAAATGATAGGCATAAATTACCAAGGGAAGGGATTTAAAACTTAGCAAATATGCTGAAAGAATCAAAAATAAAAATTTATTAGTGGCAAGAGTAGAAGGGTGGAATTATTAAATACTTAAAGTATACAACATGATGATAAAACTAACCACAATAATGGCGTAACTAACTAGATATGTAGGGAACTGCCACAAAAGGATGCACTCTATTGCAATTCAGTTTATTGAAATTTTGTATACCAATTTATTGAAAACTTACACAGTCACTGATAAAACATATTTTGGACACATTTATTTCCTACACCATATATTATTGTGATATACAAAAAAACTAACCTATATCTATAAAGTAATTACTTCTAAATCCAAAAGTAAAAGAAAAATCTATGTTAGATCAAGTAATATCTCTTACTTGGTACTTTAGATTTACTTTTAAAAAGTATATAAAAATGAGAGAAAGAATGGTCTACAAAGTTTTATACTTCTCTTAAAATTAAGAACAACATCCTTCTGTATATAAAAATAACTCTCTGTTAAACATTACTAAATTAAGTTGATACAGCAATGTTATGAAAAATATTAAAACATATAAAATGAAAGCATTTCTTAAATAAATAAAAATTCACTATTCAGTAACTAATGAACCAGCCTTTTAAAATGCAGCTCAACACATCATTAGTCTGAAATGATATATCATACTCAAAATCATAATGTTAATCCTTAAGCCATGATTAACTGACAGATTGAATTGCTACTCAGTTTTGGCATGCAGCAGTTGCAGTACTTTTAATTTATTAATATGAGACTAACACTGATCATTCATATAGGCGAAAGTACTGTTTCTTTCAAACAATATAATATCTCTATAAAAACACAGATATAGTAACACAATTTCTCAAGTAGAATATGTTTTTTATATAGAGTACACTAGCTACTAAGACTGAGAGCCACACTGCCAGATAAAGCTGTATTGCAACTAGACACTAGATAATCTTTTTAGATTAAAATTTATACATATCAAAATATACAATAGCATAGCATTTAGATTCAGATTGTTGCTTATAAGAGCACACATAACTTGTCAATTGCACAAAGTGATGGCAATTATTCAGACATAATGTGAGCTATTAAACAAAACTTCTAGTTACAGAAAATATTTTTTTTACAACTAAATTAAAATGGTTAGAACAGAGATAAAATATGATGGGCACATCTTGCCTTCTGAAACAGAAAACATAATTTTAATAAGAAAAAACTTTGGTCACTGGAGAATGCGATTAATGAAGACAAGTTAGTGACAGATGCTGAGTGAGGCAAAACTGAAAACAGACACAAGAAAAGCAGACCTAAGTTTATAACAGCACAGTTGTATTAGCAAACATCATATTCACTAAGACAATTTCATATACCTGTATACAAATGTCTAATTATTATTAATAGGATTAGACATAACTTGTCATTGGCTTAAAGTAATGATAATCAGGTGGATGTAACTCTTCAGTATTAGTGCAAAACTTTGAAACTAGAAATAAACCTGTTACAAACTTTAAAAAAATTGTTGCAGCATTAATATAAAATAAGAAGTTCTACCCCTACCTGCTTCATGATGTTCTGATATTGTATTTATACATCTGTAGTTTCACCTCAACTCTAAATACTTCAGAACACAGTTTACAAGTATATAAAGGGACAGAAATGGCTGAGACATGGTAGAAGACGTGTTTTGTTAGAGACCACCACGATAAAAATGTCTGTGCACAGAATGCACAGCCAAGTTCCAATAAAGATGGTGCTTTAAACAATAATCTTAAAAAAAAATAGTTCACTTACTACAAAATATACATTAAACTAATACAGAGTTATATCCAGGTAGCATATAATATGTCAAATAAGAGATTAAAGCAATAAAATTTCTGTGATCTTTATTTAAATCAGTATAATATTGTTTTTTTGTATTAAATTTACTAGATACTCATAACCACGCCAGTCTCGATTGTAATATGCAGTATCAGGCAGTGGTGAGTTTTTTGGACATCTTGAGAGTATAGCATACTTTTTGGATTCCTGTTGTTATCCTGAGACACCAGAAAATGGCCATCACTAAGCTTCTGGTCAGAGGATAAACACAAGGCTCGATTTGCGATCCATTATGCAGGGATATAGGACTGAAAATAGCATATGGATAATTTTGATAATACTGATACCACTATGATTAAATTCTTTGTCAGTAAATATTTACTGTTTCTAGAAAGGAATTTTTGAATATAACTGAAAACAACAGCATAGTATTTAGCAATCCTACTAGGGGTTGTAGATCTGTTAGAATAAGGTTGGTACCTCATTAGGAAAGTTATATCAGAATTCCAATGTAAAGACTGAATCTACACCTATTTGCAGAAATCCAGTATACAGGTACATATGCTCTCAGTTTGATAAGCATTTAAATTTTGAAGCCCAGTGCAAGAAGACAACAGGGATATCATAAATAAAAATACTAGTGTCAATCAGAAAATATATAGCCTACTATTTCAGTCCAAGTGACAAGGAAAAACTGAGGGTAGTTGGTGAATGGTAATACACTGGCATAGCATTCAAAATGGTGCAGGTTTCATTTCCTATACAGCATTTAGTTTCAGTTTTCTACAGTTTCCAAAAATCTGTCAAGGATAATGATGGGATGGTTGCTTCTGAAATGTCATCGTCAAATTCCTTCCTTGCCCCAATCCTTTCACACCTCTAATCACCTCAATGTGTATGTAGTAAAACTCTAAGCAAAAAATAATAAAACAGAAAATGTGATAGTCCACGTATGCTATAAAACTGTATCCATATCTGAATATTAATATGTCTATTGACACTTTCTATAGTATAGGTAGAAAAATATTTTATCAAGGCTTTCATGGAATTTGTATCATGGCAATGCACACAGAATAATCATATTGAGTAACACCATTCTTCCCTAAGGTAAACCACATCTATCAATTAAAAAAAAAAAAAAAAAAAAAAAAAATGTTAAGGTAGTCAATACAGAAAGCAGATTAGTGTAATTCAAATCTCAAGGTAGATGTGACAGTAATCTAGAAAGACGAGAATCAAAATACTTATCACATCCCCAGTACATAAATCCTCATACATTATTATGTGGTCACCAAAAAAAAAAGAAGGACCACAATAAATTTGAATGACAAATATTGTGTACACATTTATACACTTCTCCATTTTTATAGACCCAATATGTAATTATAGGAATTCGTCACATGTGGGATTTGAATCCATTCTTCCATTCAGTAGCTGAGATTTTATCTAGGCACATTAGACCACTCAGCCAACCTAATCACTAAAGAATGAATTAAATTTTGTCTAATGGTGCTGAAGAGACATAACAGTCGCAGTGTACAGACCCAATTTAAGGTACAATAATAATTGTGCTATCCATAAAAAACTTTAATGTACTTTCAAAGAGAACAAAGTATGTTCCATTAGTCAAGTTACTAATAATTTATGGTCTTCTCTTTGGATACTCAGTATCTATAGAGCAACATAATGGTTGTAATTAAACTGAATCCAAAAATAATATCCAATTAAGAGTCATGACATGTTGATAAAAAGTTATGTCAATGAAATTATCTATTTCATTAAAAAAATGCATAGTGAAGATTTTAATTGATAATCAGTAAAAAATTAAATGTTATATTCCTAGACATGTATAATTAATTTGATTCCAGAAAGAGGAATAATACAACCATGTTATAAATCCACAGCAGTAAGTAAAAAATTACAGTACATAAAGAAATATCTCTCACAGCAAGACAAACAGTGTATTAATAACTTGCGAAATTGCTAGTATGTAGTGAAAACGATCTGCCTACAGCTTTTTTTTTAATAATTTAGAAGTCTATACCCTGTTGAATGGTCTTGTTATGAAAATTGTGGAAAATATAGCTTGGGTTTTAATCTGCTCTACTATTTGAAGTATGGTGTCATAACATAGCTTAAAAATAAAAGAAAATAAAAAACTGATTGGTTGAATACTTTATAATTTCTTCAGACTTTAGTCTCGTTGACAATGATTTTAATAGAACTGCGATAAGGTATCGTGTTTTTCTATCCTTGAAGATACTATAAAATTCAACCAACAAGACACAGTGAAGCATCGTAGACGGCCATGAATCAGTGTGGTCTAAGTGTCCACTATTAGAATGAGGCATTTTAGGCTCACCTGACAAAATGAGGAAAATTAGGTGCAGTACTTTGGGGATAGAAGAACTAAGATAGTCCACAATCCACAGGTTGGTTAGATCATTCTGAAGGCGGCTTACTAGGACATTGTATCAGAGGAAAGAACGTCAGTTTATTTCCTCTGTGACCTATAGTGTAATACAGAATCTGGACCACGGAATGACCTTGCATAGCTGATACTGTTTAGTTGACAAGATGGGTTAATCTGTAGCTAAGCGGTTTCTCGTCAGCATAGTCTAGCCAGCAATACATTCCGCTAAGTTCAGTCTGCCATTGTATAAGTCTACACCAATAACCATAAATCATAAACGTGAGTCAGAAACAGCCTTGCAGTAGTGCACCAACGATTGTAACATGTAAAGTGCTACAATAAACAGGTTGTTCAGCAGTTAACGTCGTGTCATTCATATTAAGGATAGATTATCAGCTAGTCATTTCACAAGTGTTAGCCTTCCTATCCACGTTATTGGACGTAAACCAGCTGGTGTCAGACCTGATATAATTTTACCTCTTATTAGTAACATCAAGCAGACGAAGACATCACTTGAATCAAGATGATAATGCAAGACAGACTACAAGAGGGTTAGCATATTCCAAAGGTCAGTCAAATCCACCCCGGGGTCCTCCAACTCGTTAACCGCCCTAAATTATCGTGAAAAATCAAATTATGGTGAATTAAATGGAAGGCTCGAAAAATTTGGTGGTAGGAAGACAATGGTATTATTATCGGATCTTGATCAAATAAAAACCTCTAGCCTTGGTAAATAATAAATCTCCAGGAATAACGTTGGGCCAATGAGTATATGGTTTAATGGTTAGCGTCACAAATCAACTGCAAATAACCGGGGTTAAAGCAAATGGCCAAGCTATAGTATTCTAGATGCACCCATGTAACTGGTCAGAGGATCCAGGGTAAAATGTTAAGCACCAGGTAAAAAGTAATGTAAAAGGTACTTTTAAAAAAAAATTATCTCATATTTATACAGCCTAAAATCCAGATACTAAATTAGGCCCTATTACATACATTTTTTGTAAATTATAGATTAAGGGTTCCGCCAGTGTCCTAGTTTCATTACTATTTAATCTGGCCTCTCAGCTGTGTGGATTACCGGATAGACCCGCAAGGAGGCAGGCCTAACCTGTTTTCTGGCGAAACCATGTTAACAGTTTACAATTTTACAGTCTATGAAAGTTTTATGTAACAAATTAGCATATTTTTCTGCTTAACTTAGCTAATTGGTATCTGATAAAAATGATAAATTATTAAATATTAAACAATATACATTACAGATGAGTCAGTTAGTAAATGAATAACAATATTTTCATTAGTAGTTATTTGACAATTACAGTGCGAGCTTACAGTTGTTTGTCAGTTAGTTAATACATGATCACATTACATCAGGTTGTATAAATGAATTTCTAATAACAACTTTTTAAGATACAGATCTACTGGGATTATTATTTTCACAGTTTCTACATGCATACATTAGTACTGCCTGCTTCGCTTATTCAGCCTTGAAGCAGTTCGTGTGATATCGAAATTCTGTTACTATTAATTTGTGACTTGGTTTTTGAAAGGTATTTTTTTAACTATATTAAAGGGATGGTAACATTCCATATCTTTCCTCAATGTCATTGGGCCATTTTTATGCCTTTTAGTAATACAAACACTGACCATTTTTATTTGCATCAGTTTGTGCTCAATACACATGCGGCCTGTGAGGTATTAACCTTGCTGGCTAGGTGCTGTATCGGCACTGCTGACCACTGTAAATTCCGTGGCAAACACGACCTGGCTCCGGCTTTGTAAATATTTACAGTTCCTCGATATCAATTACATGATGATTATGTTGTAGTACGCCAGCTAAGGACGCTACATTTTGGAAGGATATAACTGTTTTTATTATTATTTACATCTTTCTGTATTCACCACACTATTCCTTCCACCGCTATTATCCTGGAAACAGTCAACCATTCCTGGTCCGTCTGGCATTTCCAGCAGAACCAGATTGGCCGACCTGTCGGGATCACTTCTGGTTACCGGAAGTTCTCGCACTATTTTGTTAATGCTCTCATTCGCCTGGATACGCCTGTGCAGCTGCTGGGGTCCCGGAGGTGGTTGGCCCCACCAGACTACTGCTCGGTCCAGATACTTTTTCCTGTGTAGTTTAGACACTTTGTCTGATAGGTTGTCAAGCCTGCTCCATAATTGCACATCCAGGATTATATCCCGTGTTAGCATGATTCGTATTTCGCTAACGTCCGCTATTCTCACCTCTTCCGTTTCAGAACACTCCCACAAGACGTGCTCTGGAGTTCCTTCTGTGCCACACACAAATGCACTGGTTTCATTCAACCCTCTTTGGTATAGCATCTGGTTATATGGTCCGTGTCCGGTCATGTAATGTATTAGCCCAGGTGAAGGATTAAAGAATCCAAGATTCAGTTGTAAAAGGTACTATAAGATGTACTGGTAATTGTAAGTGGATCAGTATGGAGTCATTGTAATGTGGAAAACATTGGAATTGAAATTGGAGCTCTAGGCGCACGCAGCTGGTAAAAACAGTTTAAAGAAGAGTTCTCAATGAAAATTAAAAAAGAAAAAATAACAATGTTTCGCCGAATAAAACCCATCTAAGTTAAACCCCATACAAAAAACCATAAATCTGTAACAATAGGGAATGAGAAGAAAATCCAAGTAATATATTAATAATGAAACAACGGTAATAATTTTAACCACTGATTAAATAATGATGAAACAAAAAAAAAAAAAAAAAATTGAAAAAATGCCTTAAGCAGCTAATGTTGACACAAGTGATCTATCAGACTGATTTGATTCAGTTTCAATGGATTTATGCGTAAGAAATTTATATAAAAATGTTACATTAATCATACGTGTGGTGTTAGTTACGGAAGTGTTGATAAATCGCCAACATCTCGTTTAGAAGAATGTGGTAGCGAGAGAATGCAATTTTTTTTTTCAAAGTCTAATGCAATGGGTAATTTTATCAGAAGTTTTGTAGGAGTTTAAGTGACATCACTATATAAAGAAAAATTATACCTGTGCAGTTCAATAGGAAAAATCAAGAAGTGAAAATTGTGTACCCATAAAGGAATATAATAGAAAAACAAAAACATTTGTAGAATTGGTATCATAAGAAAGGTAACTACATTTAATGGTTTTCACTTAGTAGTGATAAAAATTGTCATGCTCTAGCACATTGTAGATTAAATAGCTAAGAATTGAACAATGTTTTTCTATACAAAATTAAGAATAACATATTGGGTAAACATAGGAAGAAAAGTGAAAAAGGATATCATATATTTTGCAAGAAATAGAAAATATGTGATAAAACATAGTGTGTTTACTTTCTTAAGGGAAAATGTATCTTAAAATATGTATTCAGTCGAAATGTAATTAAGCTTAATCAAATTTTCAGAAATCATTGTATAATAGTATTGCCTTCTACTGGAAGAATATTTAAGTGCACTCAATTTAAATCCAGGTATTGCCAAACGGCAAAAAAATATATATTTTGGATTTCATGAACTAATGAATTGTGACTCGCCTACACTTTATTGTACTTTAATTGCATTATAAATACAAATCTCATGTAGTTGAGCATGGTATATCCAGAATGGAACCTAAATTTTATTAATATATATTCATTCAATTGGAATAATACATCTATTTATTTTGTTAAAAAATGCCATAAATATTACTGCTGGAGATGTTGAATTTTCAGATGAACCAGCCAGCCGGAAATCCATGACCCGGTCAAGAAACACGCCGGAAGTTCCGTCTATGCAGCCTCAGGTTTTACGCACCTCAGCAATCCAAAGGTCGCTACATGCAGTTTTACGAGTGAACAAACACTAAGTACAACCAGACTTTATTGATTTTTCTTATCGAGCCAGATATTCAGCATATTTATTGGTTATCATCATAATCATTTAGAATGTGTTTAATCTCAAGATTTTAATTACAATACTTGGGTAATATTAAGTTTTAGGATATCAATGACACAACATAGCTCATATTATCAGCTCCAGACTTCCAAGGATAGAACAATTCATAAACACTGAAATCATAGTCTAAAGATCAACTCTACTGCAATATTGTTCAGTAACATTTAATTTGATATTAGCTAATTTTGATTGCATTTCATGACGAATATAACTTGGTTTTACATAATCTGAAATACCAAACATTCTATTCCAATCATCTTTCAGTAGATTGATGTTTACCATATTCAAGGAAATCTAAACTTTATTTTTGCAATGTAATGTAAACTTCACTTTGAACCATAATTACGGTATTTAAATATTTTGAATAAATTAGAGGTACACATAAAACCAACAATCGCACAAGCTCAAGCGGTGTTAAATGTAATCTCGTCTCTTATATCAAAAAAGATAAAAAATAAAATAAATAAATAAATAAATAAATAAATAAATAAATAATAATAATAATAATAATAATAAACATAAAAGCATTTTCCATGCTAAACAAATGTAAATGTGATAAATATGGCAATGATCTAGTGTTGTGATAACTTATGTATAGAGATAATTTATTTACTCTTAGGGTCTCAAAGTATCTAAGAGCTTAGGTTTCAGAATGGTTCCAGTATTATTGATTTTCATCCAATAACCTGTTATTGTGTAGTGATTCGTAAAGTGGACTGATGACTAATTCTTAAGTGATCGATTTCATATTAATCCCTGGTTTGTTCTTCTAAATTTATTGATTTTATGCTTGACTGTAAGGTTAATTCTGACAAGCTAAATAACTTCCCATTCTTTATTTACTTTGGAGAAGTAGGAAACTGAGTGCACATTCTCAATCCAAACTTTGCAATATTATTTCCCTAAAATTGTAAGCTGTATGACGCATGTGAGAGAGGAAGAGTATGAGTATCCTTTTCTACCTTAATGCTTTATTAAGGAAAAATATAATATTTTAATTAATGTAATATTTCCGAGTGTTAGGCACGGGACAGACCAGGCTTCGCTGATACAAATTCAGCGTAAGTGTAAAGTTGTTTGTTCCTCCACATAATGTTTACATGCTGACAGGAGTCACCTTCAAGTGGATCGAACTGGAATCAATGACGTCAAACACGAGGTGGCGTGTGGCCACAGAACAGTTTATTCGCTCTCAGTTCATCAGGAGCACTTTAGTTGACAAGATGGGTTAATTTGTTGCTAAGCCAATTCTCGTCAGCCTAATGTAGCCAGCAATACATTCCGCTAAGTTCAGTCTGCCATTCAATCAGTCTTCATCAGTAACCACCAATCATAGACACAAGTCGGAAATAGCCTTGCAGTAGTGTGCCAATGATTGTAACATGAACAGTCAAGTGCTACAATAAATAGGTTTATTTATAAATGTTTCTTGGGAAACAAACTGAGTAATATTATTATTGATGCACAATATTTTGGCGACAAAGCTTCCATCGCCATTTTCAGGTGCAGTTGTAAGCCATGAAGTCTGCCTGGAGCGTGTTGTTTGGAAACTGGCATGGCAATGACAGACGTTGTTATGTTGCCTAGCAGCATCTTAGACGTTATTAGATGCCCGCAGAACACAAAAAGCAGAGCGTTGGTGACGAGCATCCTCAATAACCGAAATCCATGCATCACTTATCTGGAACCCACAATCCCTGTCAACCAAATCAGATGCGAGGCGAATTTCAAACGCTTCTTTTAATGACGCTGACCCAGAAGCCTCTCGCATGTGTTAGCACCTTAGTCGCTTCGAAATCGTCCTTCTGCTAAACTATGTTCCGCCACTGCTCATTTGATCTTTATGCCCCAGGTGAACATGTCAGGCGTGTTGCAAACAACGTTGTAGAAAAAAACAGTATCGTTGGCTAGTGGAACATCATCCAAGTCGGCAGTGTCTATAGAAACATTTGGAGTAGCCTCATTCTGCTGTTCAGTTGGTAAACATAGCTCTCGTTTTCAATTATGTTGTGTGATGTTTTAAAGATTTCCAAGTTTTCAAATTTCTCGTCTGAAAATTCCGAAAATATCTCATCATCACATAGTTCGTCATTCAGAAGGTACTCCAGGATCCCATAATTTAGATATCTGAATGTAAATATTTTTTTTTTACATATAACCTCATGTACCATGCAAGCGAACAGCTATCTCTTTCTCCCAGTGGAGCCATATGGACCTAACATTTTATAAGCCTCTAACAGAACAAACTAATTCACTTTATTATTGTAATAGTATTGTTTGATATTGCTGTTTCATACAATTCAATAATACATTTTTTTAAACATCAATGTTGGTAATTTATCTCAAAATAAAAGTTAATCTTACAAGCCAAACAACTGCCGACCGTTCATTACACTACCATCTGCCAACAAAGCCAAAGAAAGATTTCTACTTATGCTATAACTTTGGTGCTGCCATCTGTTGCTGCAGGAAACACATAAGAATGTAATAGTGCCATATAGAACCAATGGGAATTCACGGTCATATTCAAAATGTGAAATAAACTTTGTGGGTCCATTTGGACCCCGTGGGCTTGAAAGGGTTAAGGGATGGAAATGGGAAGACAGATTCGGTTTTTGTAAGACTAATGTGGACAGTATTTTTCTCTTTGTTTTAAAGTATATATAAGCAAATTACCATTGAAATTGGATAAGAAGTGCGAGTTTGCATAAGTTTTAAGGGGTGTAAAAGAGGAAAGACAGTGGGTTTTGTTAGTCGGAAAACTACATACATGTGACAACTTTCATGGCGATCTGTGAAATAGTGTCGACCGTAGCATTGGATAAAGAACATTGATAAAAATTGAGGGGATGTAAAGGGGGAGAGGGGTTGTGTTTTTATCTTTAAAGTATACTTGTACAAGGTTACAACGAAATCAGATAAAAAAAGTGGTTTGTATAAACCGTGAGGGTTGTAAAAAGTGTGTGTGTGTGTGGGGGGGGGGGGGGTGAAGTGGTTTTTTTAAATTTTTTGGTCATAAACCTTCTCTATAAAAATAAATGCATGTATCAACTTTCATCATGATTGGTCAAAGGGTGTCAACATCTATTAATCTCGGATCAAACTTATACAAACTTGTATCACTATGTTAGGTTTTATATCATTAAATGTAGTTTTTATTACTTTCATTATGCAGCACAATAGTTTTTTTTAGTTAATCAATAAGTTTCAATTTGATTTTTTGTGCAGCAAGCATTTATGATTTTACACATAATTTATACCTAATTCTATTTCTTTATTGGTATGTGTTAAACTATAATTAAATAATATTCATTAATAAGTTTATGATCAGTGTTATATTGTAAAATAACTCTTTTCACTAAAGTCTTTTATACTGTAGAGTATTAATACAATTCTCTAGGGTAACATGCCCAGTGAACCTGCTGTTTCTGCATGATATTTCCAGGATCCAGTTTTCCAGCGCCATCTTCTATAAAAGTGCCAGACATGCCACCTACCTTGTACCTTTCTAGCCTGCCAATGGCCAAATTCTCTAAAACACAGCTTAACTGCCTAGAATATATGAGCAACTTACCCAGTCAGCTGTACTTTGTATTGGAAACTAGAATGTTTCCCCTCAAATTAACTTCTATGCTGTTTTCTCAACACTAGCACTAACTGTTTGTTTCATTTCATTTATGCTTCCTTGATGACAGTTGCATATTATATTTATAATTGTGAATACTGATCTATTATAATTTTCTGGTTTAACTGTTTTCAGACCTTTAGAACCAATCTTTTCTAGCCACTATATAATTAACACAGCAAATCTGATAATTCAGCTGTCAATATAATGTGAAAAAGTGATGTCAGTCACTGGCTAGATACTGCTTCACCATAGACACCTGGTATAACTGACACCTGGAGTTATTAAACATCAAATGCACTCATCACAGTTTATACAAACGTGTTACGCTATTAAACTTAGCCACGTTAATATTAAAGAACAGTTGTTATCAAGGGGAATTTCACAAGCTCTTTTGTGTGTAGGTAGCAGGAAGCCTGACTGTCTTTAATTTATGTGAAGTCTTGCAGACTATATTTCTATTTAAGGATTCATGTATCTTGTAATGAAACTGTGTATTTTATCTACATTACTTTCAATTGTTGTCATACTAAACGAATTAAATAAAATCAGTTTAGTACTCTGTTCAAATAAAATTACACAGTATTTGAGAACATAATTTCAAATGATTCCTAGTCCAAGCAGCTCTTTTAATTCAAATCCTGTAAAACAATAGCCTGAAATAAATTATAATATCATAAGTATCTGAAAGAAGTTATATCATACCAGGTATTAATAAAAGAATTGTGTAAAATCAACTTGATATACACAGTAATATCTGGCTGAATCATAAACAAAGAAAATGAAAACTAAATACTGACTGCATCAGTAATATTCCAATTATAAATTGTAATAGGGATTTAAGGGTTATCAGTTTCTTCCTACCAAATGTCAATCTCTCCTCCATGTGAAGCACCCGGTTTGCATGGATGAGGCTTTGGTGACTGAAATATTCCTGCTATAAGGAGTCACCCACTGCTTGCCACAGGCCTCCTAACGAAAGGCAGAAGAGTGGGGAGTGGTTCACGCCACAGTCTTGCCGTTGGAGTTTGGAACTGCCCCTAAAGGCAGATGAATGAGTAATAATGAATGGCATGGAGATGCAGAAGGTAAAAGGAAGCCACTACTTTAAAGACCCTAAGGGTGTTCCAAAGACATGTAATCCTCTTAAATTACAAAGAGAATGATAGCTTCTTCCTGGGTAAATGTTCCACAGGTAAAATAGCCCCCCAGTCTGATATCCTGGTAAAGACTGCTCAGAATGGTCATAGTTTAAATAAATAAGGCATATTAGGAAGATAACAGAATTTTAGGAGGAAATAAAGAAAATGGGTTTAAAACATTAAATCTGCAGATAGGAAACCTTTTAAGCACAGAAGTTAGAACAAATTAAAGTAAGATAGATAGAGAGAAACAGTATGATGGAGCTGATTTGAGCAACAGTGCACTGGAATAAAAGGTTATGAGAATTTCAATGATTTACATAATTTGGCCGAACTTTTAAGGATTTGAAAACAAATACAGTTGGCATGATGAGATTCCTGCAGATCTCCTGAAACCCCTAGGAGAAGACGGAAGTGAAAGATTATTGAAAATTGTATGAAAAAATATTGAAACAGAAGAGATTCAAATTGATTTTAATAAAAGTCGTATCTTCACACATCTGAAGTGAGCACAAAATGATAAATGTTAGAACTGCTGCACTATAAGTCTGATATTCCTGGCTTCAAAATTACTGATCAGTATAATATATGGAAAAGTGGAAGCAGTAGTACAAGAAATAGTAGGTAAATATCAGTTTGAGTATATGAACGTCTGTGGTAGAAGGGATTCTGGCATTAAGATTAATACTTGAAGGGCAAATCAAGAAAAATAAGATAATTTTATAGTAATTGTTGATTTAAAAAAAAACTTTTGAATATGTTAGGCAGGACAAGATGATAAAAATTTGAAGTCTGGTTTAAAATATGGAGAAAGAAGATGTTGCTGATGTTTGGGATGACTCTAGCAGCATGAACCGTGAAACAGGAGTGAAATTATTCGAGTCATGGGTGAATGCATGGGCAACAACTTGGTGCTATGGGTTCTGTGTGAATACTTCCTGGCAATGGCCATTTATTCTTATGGAACATGGAGTTTAGGTCAAACCTATATATGAAACCTGGCACTGATTGCATTTTCACTGGTATATTACATTGGAGGTTTTGCAGGTTGCCTGATTTACATGTACCATAGCCTCCAGCCATTGCTTCAATAATGAAACACAGTTTTGATCTAAGATACACACATTGATATCAAGCAAAGAAGATCTAAACTAAAACCTATAACTGTAAAGTATAAGCATTATCTAGAAACTAAAATAAGACGGCTCAATCTTACCTTGTTTGCAAAAATGAAGAAGAAGGATGTGCAGATCTGCTAGAATCCTGATGCAGATGAAGCCCGGTCAATTTTTAAATATTTGTCGGCAATGCATACACACATAAGATGGGCAGAAACAGCTGTGACATGTTCAAATACATGTTTTGTTAGAGAACTCCAAGAAAAACATATCTGTGCACAAATAGCACACAACTTGCAATTTCTTTCTTGCTTCAAAGTAATTTCACTATTATGATAAGAGGTATGGGCCACAATAATGACAGATTTAAGAAAACAAAGCCACACTGTTCACAAATATACTTTGGAGTATTCACGAGTGAGTCATGGCAGAACACATGTCTTATTAGCGAATCCCTTGTATTGTAAATAGCAGACATTTAGCACACATGAACTGCAGTGGCCTCATAGCAGAAGTGTTTTCTACAACACCAGTATCCTCTTGGTCACGACACTGTGCTAGGCTTTGTTGAAGTCTAATTGTTGCCCTGCAAAGAGAAAAAATGAGATCCTTTACTAAGGATATCTATATACAAGCACATGATACATTAAAACCAATTGCAGTTCCTTTTACCAGATATATGTTAAACTGCTACACTTCATACAAATGAAACTAAGAAAAATGGAAATGGCT
>JARYHS010006964.1:13263242-13297581 GCA_031002005.1 Vandiemenella viatica | reverse complement strand
TCTGTTAAATACACACAAGTCATCTACACAAACTGTCCCACTCACCAAATCACACAATTGATATCTATGCCCACTTACGTGAAATACATTTATTCTCTAGCTCGCCTATACATATTAACTTCCATGGGTGGTCTTCCACCAATATATGTCAATATATCAACATACACATAAGTACTTACTGACTCAAATGTACCAGCATAAGTCAATAGTCACTCACACTCCAAAATATCTCTGAAAAATGCACCAAAACTCATATTACAGGAAGGACTGCATGTTCTACACAATACATACCACTTCAGTACATGTCCTTTATGACGAAAGTACAATTCTTTTCGATATTTCTTCACAATTTTTTTATGTTTGACCTGTACATACTATTTAAAATATAATTTTTCAAGATGTATAATGAACTCTATTTAAAATTAATTGATTAAAATTTTGTTTACCGAATTCAACTTAGTATATAATCTGAAGTAGAGAACAGTTGGTAGCTCTCCCTTAACAATTTTTATATGTATAAATATGTGGTTTATCTTAGGGAAGAATGGTGTAACTCAATATGATTATTCTGTGTGTGTTACCATGATACAAATTCCATCAATGCCTTGATAAAATATCTATTGTCTACCTATAGTATAGAAAGTGTTAATAGACATAATAATATGCAAATATGGATATCACTGTTTTATAGCATATATACACTTTAAAATTTTCTGTTTTATTATTTTTTGCTTAGAGTTTTACTGCATCAACATCGAGATCATTAGAGGTCGCAAAGGATTGGGGGCAAGGAAGGAATTTGATGATGACATTTCAGAAGCAACCATCCCATCATTATCCTTGACAGATTTTGCAAAACTATAGAAAACTGGAACTAAATGCCATGTAGGAAATGAAACATGCACCATTTTGAATGCTATGCCAGTGTGTTACTATTCACCGACTACCCTCAGTTTTTCCATATTGCTTGGGATGAAATAGTAAATATTTTCTGATTGACACTAATATTTTTATTTATGACAACAATTGCTCTCCTGTTGTCTTCTTGCACTGGGCTTCAAAATTTAAATGCTTATCAAATTTGGGGCTTATGTACCTGTATACTGGATTTCTGCAAGTAATAGATTCAGTCTTTAAATTGGAATTCTGATATAACTTTCCTAATGAGGTACCAATCTTATTCTAACAGATCTACAACCCTTGGTAGGATTGCTAAATACTATGTTGTTGTTTTCAGTTATATTCAAAAATTCCTTACTAAGAACAGTAAAAATTCGCTGACAAAGCATTTAATCAAAGCAGTATCAGTATTTTCTAAAGTATCTGCATGCTATTTCTGGTCCTATATCCCTGTATAATGGATCGCAAATCAAGCCAGCTCTGACCAGAAGCTTAGTGATGGCCATTTTCTGGAATCTTAAGGTACCAACATGAAACCAAAAAAAGTATGCTATACTCTCAAGATATCCAAAAAACTAATCACTGCCTGATACTGCATATCACAATCGATACTGCCGTGGTTATGAGTATCTAGTAAATCTAATACAAAAAACAATAATATACTGATTTACATAAAGATCTCACAAATTTTATTGCTTTAATCTTTTATGTGGCACATGGTATGCAATATGGATATAGCTCTGTATTAATTTAATGCATATTTTGCAGTAAGTGAACTAATTTTTTTTTTAGATTATTGTTTAAAGCACCATCATTATTGGAATTTGCCTGTGCATTCTGTGCACAGACATTTTTATCGTGGTGCTCTCTAACAAAACACGTCTTCTACCATATCTCCGCAGTTTCTGCCCCTTCATATACATGTAAACAGTGCTCTGAAGTATTTAAAGATGAGGTGAAACTACAGATACATAAATGCAATATCAGAACATCACAAAGCAGGTAGGCGTACAACTTCTTATTTTATATTTATGCTGCAACAATTTCTTTTAAAAATCTTGTAACAGGTTAATTTCTAGTGTAAAAGTTTTGCACTAATACTGAAGTTACATCTACCTCATTATCATTACATTAAGCCATTGACAAGTTTTATCTATCCTATTAATAATAATTAGACATTTGTATACAGGTATATGTGATTGTCTTAGTGAATATCATGGCTAATACAACTGTGCTGTTATAAATTAAGGCCTGCTTCTCTTGTGTCTGTTTTGCCTCACTCAGCATCTGTTACTAACATCTCTAGGTTAATAGCACTCTCCAACGACCAACGTTTTTTCTTATTGAAATTATGTTTTATGTATCACAATTTGAGATGTGTCCATCATATTGTATCTTTGATCTAGCCATTTTAATTTAGTCGTAAAAATATAATTTTCTGTAACTTGAAGTTTTGTTTAATAGCTCACATTATGTCTGTATTATTTTTGTACAATTGACAAATTATGTGTGTTCTTATAAGCAACAATTTGAATCTAAAAGTTATGCTATTATATATCTTGATACGTCTAAATTTTATTCTAAAAATATTATCTTGTGTCAAGTTGCAATACAGCTTCATCCAGCAGTGTGGCTATTCAGTCTTGGTAACTAGCCTGTTACTATATCTGTGTTTTTACAGAGATACTATTTTGTTAGAAAGAAACAGTACTTTGACCAATATAGATAATCAGTGTTATTCTGGTATTATTAAACTAAAAGTACTGCACTGCTATGTGCCTAGACTGAGTAGCAATTCAATTTGTCAGTGAATCAAGGCTTAAAGATTAATATCATGATTTTGACTATGACATATCTTTTCAGACTGATGATAAGCTGAGCTGCATTTTCAAGGCTGGTTCATTAGTTACTGAATAGTGAATTTTGTTTTTTTAAGAAGCACCTATCTTTCATATTTTCCATAAATGTATCAACATAATTTAGTTATGTTTCACAGATAGTTATTTTTTAATACTGAAGGATGTTGTTCTTATTTTTAAGAGAAGTATAAAACTTTGTAGACCATTGTTCTCCAATTACACTTCTTAGAAGTAAATCTAAGGTACCAAGTAAGAGATATCACTTGATCTAATATAGATTTTTTTCAGTTGTGGTCTTAGAAGTTATTACATTGTAAATATACATTTATTTTTATGTGTATCACAATAATATTTTGTGTAGCAAATAAATGTGTCAACAATATGTTTTTTCAGTGAATGTGTAAGCTTTCAATAAATTTAAGACAACATTTCATTAAACTGAATTGCAATAGGGCACATTATTTTGTGGCAGTTCCCTACATGTCTAGTGAGTTATGCCTTTATTGTGGTTATTTTTTTATTATCAGGTTATATATTTTAGGTATTAAACCCTTCCACCCATCTACTTTTGCCAGTAATAAATTCCTTTATGATATTTGGTAAACATTACATTACTTCCCTTGATAATTTATGCCTATCCCTGCCATCCTTATCTACAAAAGAAAGTTGTCCCATTCCCTTATATATGAAATTGAAGACCAGTTTGTGCCCATAGTAATCTTTTCCTTTCCATGCACTGCTGCTAATTCTTCAACCAACATCCTTCCAAGCTTCATTTCAACATATGCCTTCTACACAGCCAGCTTTCACTTCACTCTCCTCCTGTCCTAGAATGACTCCCAATCCAGCGCTATTATCATATCAGTTACTGTCTGGCTCCTGTAATTATTCCATTACACAAATCCAGCTCCTTTCCATGCAATTCAACTCCTGTATTTGACACCAAAAATGTGTACCCCAAACTACACCACTGTACAGAAGCATTGGTCTGGCCACACATTTGTTACCTGTATAGTACCCTTTGACATATTTATTTTTATGTAATTCACAAAACCTTAAAACTATTTAAATTATAATAAACAAAAATATAATTGCGGGAACTGTTTAGCTTGTCACACAGAACCACCCATACTCAGAGTCTCTTTACTCTGCAAACTCCACTTCTTGCATTTCACAAAATGGACATTCACTTTTAAATTTTTATGTGTATATAGCAAAACAAAATTAGTCACAACCATAGGAAATTTCCAAAGTCCTAATGAGGATGTCTCCAATCTTCTCAGACAGCTAATTTTTTCGATTACATACATTTTATTGCTTGCTTCTTGGTGTTGTTTGACTTCCTGGATGATTGGGTCGTCCTCTTTGTTCAAAGGAATAAATGGGATTGGAGATTACATCTCTTGACCTACAATGTCTGTCAGCTCACCCATAGATGCAAAATATTTATTTATCAGATTAACAAGTCAGTACACAAATGTTTTTATTAAATCCATATCTGTATTTATAATAATAATTATTAACAAAATTAGATACCATACATGCTTTTCCACATGATTATTGGTTAGAAAAGTAAGTGATTTACTCAAAATTTGATTTTGTTTAATATATAGCTTCTTACCACATTATTCAAATTTTTGACATCATATACATAGTCACAATTAATATAAAAAATTTTCTGTCTTAATAACCAGTCATTTTATTGTATTGATTGCCGTAGTTTTTTGGTCCTACAGAAATTGTAGATTTCCTCATGTAAATTATGTATGGTTATGAATCAGTTTCTTTTTCCTAAAATTAACCGTTTTGTGAGTTAATTGTTTTTTTTGCTTATAAGTTCTATAATTATAAAAATATTTCATTAGTGTTCATTGGAGAATTTTTGTGTTTTTCCTTTTTAATCTCCCTTTCTTATTAATATTAAACAATATTTAATTCTTGAATGCTAACTTTCCAGTTGAGTTAAAAAAATAGCATAGCTGTTTCTAAGAACTGTTTAATATATTACTACAAAATTTCAGTGTGGATTTTTTTGTATTCATAGGTGTAATTATGATTGTCAAAGTGACATTCACACCACCAAGCAGATAAAGTTTGAAGCTGAACATCTAAGAACCAGCGTTGAAGTGCATCAGGCGATTTATTTTGGTGAACGGTCATTTTCTTGTAAAAATTGTGGAAAATCTTTTACAAAGTCTGGGACGCTTAAAAATCATCATACGATTCATACAGGCGAACGCCCATTTCCTTGCCAAGTTTGCGGAAAGACTTTTATTAAATCTGGAGATCTTAAAAAACATCAGAGGATTCATTCAGGTGAACGGCCATTTACTTGTGATGTTTGTAACAAATCTTTTACAGAGTCGGGCACTCTTAAGTTTCATCAGAGGATTCATACAGGCGAACGGCCATTTCCTTGTGAAATTTGTGGAAAAACTTTTACAAAATATTGGAATCTTAAGCTGCATAAGAGGATCCATTCAGGCGAACGCCCATTTGCCTGCGAAATTTGTGGAGAGTCTTTTAGAACATCTGGGCACCTTAACAAACATCAGAGGACTCATTCATTTGAACGGGCTTTTACTTGTGATGTTTGTAACAAATGTTTTACAGAGTATGGATCTCTTAAGATTCACCAGAGGATTCATACAGGGGAACGTCCATTTCCTTGTGAAATTTGCGGAAAATCTTTTACTAAATATGGGAATCTTATTCAACATTTGAGGATTCACTCAGGTGAACGCCCATTTTCATGCAATGTTTGTGGAAAGTCTTTTACTAAATCTGGGGATCTTAATAAACATCAGATGATTCATTCAGGCGAACGGCCATTTACTTGTGATGTTTGTAACAATTCTTTTAAAGAGTCTGGGGCTCTTAAGCTTCATCAGATGATTCATACAGGCGAACGTCCATTTCCTTGTGAAATTTGTGGAAAATCTTTTACAAAATATGGGAATCTTAAGCGACATAAGAGCATTCATTAAGGCGGACGCCCATATTCTTTCATTGTTTGTGCGAATTCTTTTTCAGTTTCTGGGAATATTAAGACTCATCAGAGGATTGATTTAGGTTAAAGCCCATTTTCTTGTAAAGTTTGTGAAATTTGTTTTTAAGAGTCTGGGATACTTAATAATGATCAGAGGATTCATTCATTCGAAATCCAATTTTCTTACAAAATTGGTGGAAATTCTTTTACTATGTCTTGGACTCTTAAGAATCATCAGATGACTTAATCAGGTCAAATCCCATTTTCATGTGATGTTTTGTAACTCTTATGAATCATCAGAGGAATCATTCAGGCAAACACCCATTTCACTGCGAAGTTTGTGGAAAATCTTTTACAATATCTCGTACTCTTTACAATCTACAGAGGATTAATTCAGGTAAACGCCCATTACCTTACGAAATTTGTCAAAAGTGATTTACAATATCTGCAACTCGTAAAAATGATCACAGTATTCGCTCTGACAAATGCCCATGTTTCTTTGAAATTTGTAAAAATCTTTATCAACATCTGGTAATATTAAGATTAATCAGGGGTGTTATTCAGGTGAATACCTATATTTTTGTGAATTTTGTGGAAAATCATTTATACAGAGAGAAATGTAAGAATCATCAGTGGATTCATTCTGAGATTGCCCATTTTATTGAGAAATTTGTTTACAGAATCTGTGAATCTTGCGAGTTATTAGATATCGATTTATTTATGTGAATGCCCAGTTTTTTAAGTGTTTTAGGTCCTGAACTCCACCGAAAAATTTATTTAGGTTAATTTTCATTTTTGCTTCTATTTTAAGAAGATTCTGTATAAAAGTTTTTAACTTGAAAGAAGAATTATTTGATTCAGGCTGATAAACAACTGTATTGTTTGGAAAGTTATTGGAGAATTTGGCAGATTTATAGAACACCAGAGAGGTTTATTTTGGTGTTTTTAGTCATTTTCTTGATGTGTTTGTAATGTATCTTTAATATAATACAGGAAACTTTTAAGTCACCAGAAAATTTGTATAGTTAACTGTTGATTTTAATGTAAGGTGGTGATAAACCTTTTACATTGTTTGTGTATCTTAAGAATTATTTTAAAATCACTTGCGTGAGGTTCATTCTTAAAGAATAGTTTATTATTTCCATCATAAATCTTTCCCGCACTGCTGCAAAAGATAGATATTTTGGTGTTTGTATTTCCATAAAACAATAGTTATTACTTAATCAATCAATAGTGATGAAAATATAACTCCCAAGATATTTTAACTTGCGAGTATTATTAGTTCTGAGGTATTTTAGTATGTCACCAGCTATTGTGTTTTGAGATGTCAGAACACATTGTGAAAATATTAAATTAATGTTGTGTCCATACTTTTAATTCGCATAAATTGAATGTGTAGCGTTTAGTAGTACATAGGAAATTTACTTAACAAAATTTCGATTATTTAATTATTTCAAATTATTATTTTGATATATATGTGTGCTGAAGATTTAATATAAAATAAAAGACTGTTTATGTTGATAGTTAGATTGAATGATTATTGTAGATTTTATAAACCTTAATTGGAATATAAGAATAGCATCAGTGTGTTGTTTTATAGAGGCTGGTGGTAAAACAATTCTATTCAACCCTTAAATTTTTTCTCATGTATTCTTTATATTACATTTGTAAGAAATGAGAACGAAGGCTTTCACGGTGTATCGATGAAATATAGTTTTCGCAGGTTTTCCGCCGTATGTTGTTGAAGAGAGACAACAACGAGCTTTCGGCGGCTGGCTCTGCCGCCATCCAGGAGGGATGGCAGCCTGCCCTTCTTGGACATCATGATTCGACGGATTCCAGATGGTAGCCTTTCACATAGTGTGTACCGAAAACCTACACACACAGACCGCTATTTACATGCTACGAGCTTCCACCACCCAGCACAGAAGACCACAGTGCTGCAGACGTTGGTGCACAGGGCCAGGAAAATTTCCAACGCGGAATCCTTGCTGTCTGAGCTTGAACATCTTCGCACTACATTCAGGAGGAATGGTTATTCCGAACGTGCAATAGAGCGGTCGATTAGAAGAAAGGCACACAAACGCCCTGTTGACCCAGATGTTCAGCCCAAAGCCCTGGCTTTTATTCCATACTCAGGCAACATCTCGGGAAAAATAGGCAGGATTTTGGCCCGGTATAGAATAAAGAGCGTATTTCGTCCGCCTCCCAAGAGTCGGGACTACCTCCGGCCTGTGAAGGATGACTTGGGTTTGACGACTCCAGGGGTTTATAGCATACCTTCCAAGTGCGGCAAGAATTACATTGGTCAGGCGATCCGGACCATCAAGGCTCGGGTGCAGAACATGAACGCAACATCCGCATGTTCCAGTTAGATAAATCAGCGGTCGCCCAGCATGTTATTGATAACGGCCACAAGAAGGACTTCGGCAACGTAAAGGTGCTGGCCAAGTGTTCCTTATATTGGGAGTCAGTCATAAAGGAAGCGATAGAAATACGTCAACAGGGACACGGGTTTATTGCTCAGTGATGCGTGGAAGCCGGCTCTGTCCCTTCTGAAACATTCACCCTGCAAACAGAGAGGTAGGCGGGCGCCGACGGGAAGTGTTTACGCCCCGCCGGGGTTGGCTGGGACCGACGCCCCACCAGCCAATCAGCGACGAGCGCAAGACGGCAGCCGCGGGACGGAGCGAGGGGAGTGTTTTTTTTTTTTTTTTTTTTTTTTTAAATTTGGGGGAGCACCCAAAACCCGCTCCTCCAAGCATGGCGGCCTTCCTGTTATCTACTGCTCGCCTCTGCACATGCATCAAGTTAGTATTTCTATAGGTGATCACAGGAACGGGATTGTGATGTATTCCATGCGTCCAGGCGTCCGCCCGTTTACATGGGTCCATCGGGAATGATAGACAGAAACTTTTGAAAGAAGAGACAGGGCAGAGTGAAAAAAGTGCCAGGGTTATACCCCTGGGGAAAAAACCTCTGCGACAGTTAAGGTGGGATATAAGGGCGGCTGGCTAAGATACTGCCAGTACCGCGACAGAATCTATACTACAGGTGAGGATGATGTGGTAGGTATTGTTAATTATTAGGGTGTCATGCAGTTACTTACCCCGGGAGGCGGCATGCCGTCTCCCAGTGTGGATGTCCGTGTGGATAGCGTGTTGTTGTGCCTGTCACGGTGTCCTTGCAGCCTCCGCGCCAGTGTAGTCCCCTGTGGCAGCACGGGTCACGGCGTCAGGCTGCGACGTTTCACCCGAGCAGAGGTCCAGCGTGTACGACTCACGACGTCCCCGCCACCAGCGGTCACCAGGTCCCTGGCAGGACGACTCGTCGGCATCCACGTTCCAAGACCGACGACCGCCGACCACGACTCGACTGTTCAGCCACGAGGGTAGGTGGAGCATCCACCGGCCACATAGCCGAAGTGGTTTCACCGGCTTGCGCCGCAGCGATTTCACTGGCAGCCAGATAATTCCAGTGTCCTCGCCGCGACGGAGCTCCAGTGTCCCCACCGGCGGTACGCCGGTTTCCGCTTATGCAATGCATCCCAGTCGTGACGGGCCAACGGCGCCAGTCTCTTAGCGCTTCCACCGACATCCTCGCCTTGCAGGTTTGCCAGATCACGCACAGCAGCAGGTCCGCAGCGCCAGCTGTAGGTAGCTCGCCGAGGTCTGCGCCGCCGTGCTGTCGCCGGCGTACTTGCCAGGGATGCGGTGATCTTCTTCCGTCCGGCTTGGCTCGCCACTCCGCACAGCAGCGGTCAGCCGGCAGAGCGAGCCGGCGGCCGTCCGGCCCCCATACCGCCGCGCTTCCCCCAGCATCACGCCGCAGCGCGCCACCGGCGTGCCCGTTGGCAGTTAGCCAGCGTCTGCACCGCAGCGGTTTGCCCACGGCCACGCAGCAGAAGTCAGCCAGCCAAGATGGCCACCCCAGCGCTTCCGCCGGCGCCACACACTGTTACGGTTTCCGGTATTCGGTGGTTGGTACAGCTGTGGCTGTGCACTGCACGGTTCCCGGTATGCGGAGGTTGTGCAGTGCATACCAGCTTTCACGCCAGGGCGGTGGCCAGCATTCAATCCACCGCAAGCCGCTAGCGCCCCACCTCGGTGTTTCCGCCAGCGTTCCCGCCGCAGAGACACACCGGCGTGCGCGCCGAGGCAGACACCGGTATCCGCCCGGCAGCAGGCGGCCAACCACACCGACAGCCCGCCCCGCCAACATCACGCCGCCGCACCGAGCCGGCGCGCCTTCTTCTTCCTGGTGCCGTCTTCTTCTGTGCGGTTGGTTACGCCGCTCGACACGGCAGCCATCCGGCGGCCGAGCGCCCCGGCAGCCCGCAGCACAACACGCAGCCGCACTTCCCCCAGCGCCATACACCGGCAGTGCCCCCAGCGTACCCGTTGGCGGTTAGCTCACTTCCGCACCGCAGCAGTTTGCCCACAACCACGCAGCAGAAATAGACCGGCCCTAGGTCCGTCATCCTAGCGCTTCCACTGGCGCCGCACACTGTAGCGGTTCCCGGGATTCGGTGGTTGCTACAGCTGCAGCCGTGCACTGCATCGGTTCCCGGTATGCGGAGGTTGAGCAGTGCATACCAGCTTTCACGCCAGGGTGGTGGCCGGCGTTCGATCCGCCGCGGGTCGCTAGCGCCCCACCTTGATATTTCCATGAGCGTCCCCACCGCAGAGAGTCGCCAATGTACACGCCAAGGCAGACACCGGTATCCATGCGGCAGCGGCCGGCCCACGAGCGGCCAGGCCTCCCCTCCGACATCAGGCCACAGCACCAGGCCGACGCTCCATCTTCTTAGTGTTGGCTACTGGAAGTCCCTAGCACCGAAGACGAAGATGGTGGACATTGCTGACGATTGCTTTTTTATGAATAGTCCACCACCTCGCCCCCAGTAGCCAAGGGACTCCACTTGTCGAGGCTGTAGTCGCGCTGCTGCTGTTCCTCGCTGTAGGTAGGTCCGCTCCGGTCGGCGCGAGGGGAGGGGAGAGGCCAGCCCTTGTTAGGGCGCGCGGAGGCCAGACACTCAGTGCAGCGCTGGTACTCCCTGCAGCACACATCTAACTTGGAGATGGCGGCAGATCAGCCGCCGAAAGCTCGTTGTTGTCTCTCTTCAACAACATACGGCGGAAAACCCGCGAAGACTGTATTTCATTTGTAAGAAATATTTTCTTTGACCAGAGTATAGACATTGTCGCAGTAATGATTTGCTCTTGAATTTACTCCAGTATCCTTGCCTGTAATGTTATTTTCCACTATTCACAATGGAGTGTCAATGTACTATATTGTCTCTTTGTGAACTCACCACACAGATGAAATATAAGTTGTTGCTATTGACAGTATGTAAAGTTTTCTGTTGCTAGATTATCATTAAAATTATTGGACATATAATAGATGCGATTGATAATTGCATCATATACGTTTTTGTAATTGCAAATATCCTGAAACACATGGTGACCCTAACCACCTCTTTAAATGAGGAATTATTGAGAAGACATCTGTAATAGGCACTACTATGGGATTCAGCTCTTCATAAGGTGTTACAGAAAAGAATTTTTACACCTCATTCATAATTTTTTTTGATGAAATGAAACAAACTATATTTACCACATAAGAAGATAAGAGGGGTTACATTTTTATAGTTGTTTTTGTGGCAGCTCTTTTCACCTTTCTTTCTGGAAATATTCTTTGTCCTGCTTAGAAGACTTCTATAACTAACTGATTACATTTTGGATGTTAAACTCATGCTAAATAATCATTTCTGAGTACTGTATAGTAATATATCACCTCACTTTCACACTTTAAAGTAAATCTAATACTTTACCGAGCACTAGAATTAAAGATGCTCTGATATTCTCATAACAGAACAAAAAAGATAATTATTTATTCAACTTTTGATATGGTTATATGGTACTAGTAATAATAAAACCAAAACAAGTTTTTGTCGGGGGAGGGAAATTGGAGGAAATCTTTTAGCTGGGCTATTGTGTGCTTAATGCTTTTAATACAAGCTACTGTCCAGTTGGTGTCAGATAATACAGATGCTATAATCCTTGTGCTTAAGTCACACACATGTATAACACTGTGGATATATCACATATTTAAATTACAAGTGTATTTAAATTATAGGAATAAATATTTGCTTGGTGTTTTGTATTTTATATCCTATCGTAACTTTGCCAAATGAGGTGGATTAAAAATGCGGTGGCACAGTTCGGTCCCACCACTTTATCCCCTCTTGTTGCCCAGTGCAGCAATCTACTCGTCTCCCCCTCCAACCTAACCACATGCTTTATGGACACTTTCTAAATCATCGAGAGGGGCTACTCTCAATTCTAGTGTTGCGAATATGGACTAGGTGTAATATAACACCATAAGATAATTGTCTACTTGTATGTAGGAAGTATCATTCACATTTATATATTCTTCAGCTATTATGAAGAATAATGTAACACATACCGTGAATCAATTTAACATAATATTGTTTATTGCATATATTTTGTTTTCTGACATTATTTTGAAACATTATAGCCTTCAAGATAAATGTAATTATAGGTATAGAAATCAAAGGTAGAAATTGTGGGTATTATCACATCTGGAGGAACATAATTGGTTCGAGCACTCATCTTTGCTCACACATCAATAGTGTAGTATGAAAAAGTATGTTGTTTTGCCGTAGTGCAAGAATAAATTACCAAGAACTGTGTGTGTAAATCTCTGGCCCTCCATTCAGGAGGACACAGGTTGGCATTCCCAAAAACTAAGCAGGATATCAAAATATTTTATTCTTCATCTTTTATTTGTCTCATTGAGTTACATAATAATGCATTACCAGATTGCAGCGTTACGTTTATCCTAGAGTCCCCTTGAGGTTTTTTTACATATACCCCGTGTCTGTATGGGTTCGGCCTAGCCCCCTACTCCTCCTCCGCCCGGCGTCACTTCAATGCGTGGTGAAGGTTTCTTGCGTCGTCTCCATATATTTCTTTCCTCCATGGATCAGTTACTCTGCAGTCTGCACGTCACTGCCTGTGGTCTGGCCTCTCGCTCTCCATACTGATATCTGCAAAATTACACTTGCACCAGTAACTTGTCTTAATAATAAAATAAACATAATGGTGACGTATAGTAGAAGTGGATCTCAATATAACTTCAGTGACAATGAGTTTTGAATAACATTTGAATTGGGTTCACTTGGTCTCCTGACCATGACGACCACAGTTTGTCTCCTGCTGAAGGTAATTTCTCTAATTCTTGAATTCTATCATTGAATTAATAACACTCTCTCTGCATACTATTCATGAGCACGCTTGCTTTATCGTAATTGGTATAAGCCAATTTAATGACTCTTGGATCCGCAGGGTGCTAAAATGAGTTTTGCTTTGACTTTTTTCATGTTTGAATTCACTTTTAGTCCTAATTTCCTGTGTTCACCCTCTGCTTGATTATTGGGCATAATTATTTCTATAACTGGAAGCCACAATTTTAGGTTTACCGCCAATGCTTGAAAAAGTTACCGATTTCGTTAGATTATCCGTCACTAGTGTCATGAAACTGCTTATGATAATACAGAATTTACACGATTTTCCCTAGATTGGTGGTGAAATATCCGGCCAAACTGTACGATTGACGGTATCTTTCGCTGCAAAACTTGATCAGGTACAGTAATTGCTTATAGCTAACAACAGATTTTCAAACTTAGATTGTTCATGTAACATGCTTGCTACGATTTATCACTGAAACAAATTGATTGTTACATTAATGATACTGAAATTACTCTCTTAAATTGTAGTAACATTTATGCTACTCTCCAGAAAAGCAACCAATGGATGTAATTTCACAAAATTTCTGTATGTATATATAGATAACAAGTTAAATTGGAAGCAACATATTTAGCTACTTCTAAAACAACTTAATTCTGCAACATTTTCCGTTGACGAAAGCTGCCACCGAAACAAAAAATTTGTTATATTTTTTACTTCCTGATCACTTTTGGCATCTCATGCTGATTAAACTCTTCAAAAGAACGGATCGTATATAAATCCGAAAAACGTGCTTTAAGAATTAGGTATTTTTGCATCAAACACACATACATCGTGTCGAAAACTTAAGAAATTGAAATGTGCTACACTGCCATCATAAATCATATTCCGAATTATCGTTTGTAGTGGAAAATCTTAAACCTTCAATCTTAATGCTGACATTCGTAGATATAATAACTGGAATAAATATAACATTCACGAAAATTACAAGTCATGACCAATTGCACGGACAGTGATAACATTCATTCGAGCTTCTTTGTTCAATGTCCAACCACAAGAAATTAAATTTTATTCACGCGACCTAACAATTTTAAACACAAACTCAAATAGTATTTGCTTCAAAGCCATTTTGCTCTGTACCAGAATTTTCGTACTGTAATTTGACAACTAAGGATGACAGAACGTACCATATACTTGGCACATAGAAGAGGAAGATGACAAAGTTTTTCAGTTATTGAAATGGTATATGGTTTCTCTTTGTGACGAAACCGTTCATAAATGCAGCAATTACGTTATATAGAAATTGCATTCATATGTGGCAACTGACTTAGGATAATATAAATTTGCACATTACAATGGAAATCAATTATAATGGATTTTAAACTAACTAACCATTCATCGTGGTTGATGATATTATTGATTTCTTAATACTTATATGTACTGTTACACATCCCCGTGTCTTTTCTCACATGAAGATGTGTAATCTAATCTAATAAGACAATGAATTGCGAGTTTTGATATCATTTCTGTTGATTATTTGACGTCTCTCATTCTACACCTTATCTTTATATACTATACTTGGAATAATAGTGAGCTACTGTTTATTGGGTACTGATATCTCGATCCTCTATGCTTCTTAATATATATTAACTCCCTTAAAGATTCATTTACAATAGAAATTTTCCTTGATTTGCCTGTTTTATAGATTATGCCCCCCACCCCCCTAGTACAGAAATAAAGTTGCCTTCAGTACGCTTCTACGAGTGAAGAACTGGCTCATGAGTACTATGGGAGAGGAAAGAGTGAATGGAATGATGCCTGATGAGTGTGAATCAAAATATCGTGAAAGTACACTGAAAGATATTGACAAATAAAGTTACTGAAACATTTTATGAGAATCCGAGGCGATAGATTGTATACAAAAAAAAACTATAATTGAATTATGATCTTAATTAACTTACATAGTGGTCCTTGGATTAAGTAGTTGGATAACTACTGTTAATCAATAATAAAAATAGTTTCCTCAGTATGTTTGAGTTTCAGTTTGTAATAAATTGTCATGTATCAGTCCCCCACCCCACTTCCTCCAAAAAATACGTAGTTGTTCTCCCCCCCCCCCCCTAGATCTGATCCTGGATACGCCCTTGGTGTGATTCTTATTCACCGCTGACTCTAAGACTGAAATTTCATTCTGTTTCTTCAATGTACCTGCTGTTTTTGATATGTAACTGCCCTACATAAATACACATAGTGATGACTTCCCTATACCAATTTAACATTATATCCGTACATGACTTAAAACTTTGCGTTTGATTAAACAAAGTTTACTAATAGTCCGTTTTTTATGCATTCTTGTCGTGTACAGCCATTCTGCGCATTCCGATACACTTTTAACTTGATGTGACAAATGCTTCAATTTAAATACACTCCTCTTTCTGTAAAACCATCTCGTGCATTCTGTTTTAATCTGATGTGACAAATACTTCATTTTTTTAAGTACGACCATCCTGTGTATTCTGTTTTGATTTAATTTGGCAAGTAGTTTGTTTATATCCACTCTTTTGAGTACGAATATCCCGTGTCACCAAGCGTATCAGTTAAAATAACTGAATCTTTTACAAAAAATTCAAGTTAGAGGTACTTGAATAATTTCCTAGGACCATTTTAGAATATTTTGTTGCAATGTTAGCGCGTAAGATTGACTTTTATGTCCGTTTAGCGGTGGTAAAAACACGTCTGCCTCTCACCTGAACATATAAGAAACCTTTGAACGTCAGCCGAAAGTGTCCACTCGCGTGGTCATATTACAACTGTACGTTTCGAACGTCCAAGATTACACCATAATTCTATAGTAAATTTTATCCTAATATTCTGCTGCAAGCTCTGTTCAAATAAGGAACCGCCATAACGGTTGTTTGAACATCCTGAAACTTATATAATGCAGCAATAGATATCCATAACATTTTTAATTTCCCGGCATAGACCAGTAATATCCTGCAGACCAGTGGCTCTTATTTTCTTCCACCCTGCAGACAATGAAGCACCGCCACTAGAACCCGCCAAGAGATATCACTTCCTTTTTTTCCCCTTTTTACCATTAATCCAGGCTTGTAGCCCTAATAAACCTTCCCCAAATCTGCTTGTCCCGGCATCATGTTACCGGCACTACTTAAATGCAGACAGGTCAGCTTACTGTACCTGTAATTTATTTGAACAATATTGGCCTCCAAGATGGCACAATTCGCCATACATGTATTTATCGGGTCTGGATTGCTCATCCTCTTTCCGCCTTTTCCCGCAAAATATTCCGCTTGGCTTTATCCTGTTGGCTTTTCTACTGCTCTTACCTTGATACGACGCCCTACTGGTTTCATTTTTGTTCCGGTACCCTCGGGTAATAATCATTCTCATAATCCTTAAATTCCCCTTTTATTTACTTGACCTGTATTTAAATTTGAATTAAGTTAAATTGCAATAGATCGCATGCTCTCGTGGCAATTTCCCTAAACACCCATCTTCCCCTTTTTTGAATCCACCATACATTTACCCTTCACAAATTTTAACTTTGAATTCTTTCAACGTTTTTGGCAAATTATTCCTCATTTCTCTTGGTAACTTATTCCAATCCCTGATACCCTTACCTAAAAAAGATAATCTTCCTACACCCTTGTGCCTGAAATCGAGTGCCAGCTTGTGGTCATGGTTATCTTTTCGCTTACATGCATTACATTCCAATTCTTACACCTTTGCCCAGAACTCTCTATTGACATGTCTCCCTGTTCTCTGAAGCGTTTGAAAGTTTGCTTAACATTCATACCTGCCTTAAAGACTTAATTTTTAGACTTACCTGGAGTATTCGCTTTGACCTGTTCGTAACCACCGCCGCTGCTATGGTATCTGAAAATGTATTTGTCCCTCTTAAAGATATAACTGGCAGCAAACATGCATTTACAAGCAATAAGCTACCCCACTTAGCTCACCATTACAACTCCGCTCACCCGCGTCTCAAAATGCTAGATCTTCACTTTCAATTCCCGACAACTAATACTGATTTACTCGCTGTCAGTGTTACAATAAAAATTTGAGGTCCACTCATCCGTAATGCCTTGTTCTTGTCGCCGCTGCCTCCGTCGTTGGCTGGCTGCTCGTCCCCGTGTATCGTTCACCGCTCCGCGTGTTGATTCCTCGCTGGTCTCCGCCGTCGCTCGTGTGTTGACCCCGCCGTCCGGAGTGTCCAGCCGCGTGCTGAGGCCGTGACGCTGAAATCACACGATGACGCCATCTTGTCAGGGTGCCGAGTGTCCATGGCTAGTGGGCATGTTTGGATGTGTTTGTGCTGACGAATCATGGATGATATATTGAAGAATGTGAGGATGGGATAGGAAAACATGAAAGGTATGGCTTTTGCGGACGATCTGATGATCTGGGGTGGTGATGAAGAGGAATTGCAGCGGCAGTTGTTTGTATGGACAGACAGTTTGAAGGAATATGGCCTGAAATTCAATGTGAAGAAATGTGGGTACATGATAACAACCAGAAAGAAGAAGAAGATAACCCAGGGAATTGTGATAGTCAGGTGAACAACTAAAGAAGGTAAGCAGGTTCAAGTACTTGGGAATGTATTAGAGGAAATGTGGCGTGGATAGATGGCGAGAAATGTGAAAGAGGAAGACAGGAGATGCATTTCTAAGGAGCATTAAAAGCCTGATAATGGAATAAAGGTATGCCACAGAGAAGAAAGAGAGTAATTTATCACACATACTATGATGCCTGCCTTGACATACGCTGCTGAAACATGGACAAGAAGTGGGACATCAGCAGGGTACAAGCAAGCGAAACGAAATTTTTAATAGGTAGTAATGGAGTTACTACAATAAACAGGATAAGGAATGAAGTGATTAGATGCACCATAAGAGAGAGGAAAGGGTAGAGAGGACCAGACTGAGATGGTAAGGACATGTAAAGAGAATGGAGTTTTAAAGAATCCCCCCAAAAAAATCCACAAAGTTATGATGCGTTGTAGACGACCCAGAGGAAGACCAAGAGATGGATGGCTGAGAGGAGTGGAGGAGTGTGTACGGAAGAGAGAAGAGGACTGGAACAAGGTGGTGACAGAGAGGTGGTGGGAAGAAATAACAAAATGGAGAGGTTTGCGCATGAAGCAGACCCAGCCAGTGGCTGGAAACTGTTGTTGTTGATGATAAAGATGATGGGACATTGTAAAAAAAAAGGAAATAGGAAAAAATAATCAAACTAGTAACGACATTTATATCAAAGAAAATTCAGTTGAATCCAATTATTTAATTGCTGATATATTTAATAAACATTATTTATCTGTTTCTGATAAATTGACCAGCAAAAGCTCAGTAACACATAGGATTGATTTTGATAATAAGCTAAAAAATAAAAAAATAATAAAAAATTGGCTCTGTGTCTGTAAATTTAGCTACTTAAGAAGAATTAAGGAATAGTTATCATCTCTCTTAAGAGCAAATACCCATGTGATTATGATGGGATTTCCAGCAGATTAAATAAACTGTGTTCCACAAAATATACTATATACTAAGTTATCTGTTTAATATGTCGTTACTTGAGGGTGCCTTCCCAGAAAGGTTAAAGCCTGCTGTGCTTAAACCACGACAAGAAGGGGGATAAGTTAGCTATATCGAATTACCGTCCTATTTCATTACTTAACAGCATTCTCCAAAGTTTTTGTTGAATCAATGTACAACAGTAGTCTATGAACACTTTAAAAATAATAATATTCTGACTAAATCTCAATTTGGCATTCAAAAGGACCATTCAAAAGAAAAAGCTTTATTTTCATTCACTGACAGTATTTTAGAAGGAATAAATGATCAATTAATTCCTGTGGAAATTTTTTTGACTTATCTAAGGCATTTGATTGTATGGATCATAAAATTCTGATACAGAAATTAAAGTATTAGGGCGCAGATCGCATTTTTAATAAATTGCTGAGTTCTTACCCTCTGAATAGAAAACCGAAAGTGTTACTAGAAAATTATAAGGCTGCCTTATGCAGTCCACTGTATTCTGAGTGAGATTGTATCACATGTGGAGTACCTCAGTACCTGTTGTTTTTGGTTAGTCATCATTTATTTTATTAAATTCATGTAAAAATGGAGCCATACTTAAAATTTCCTGATGTTGAGAAGATGCTTATTATATGATAAATCATCTTGTAGTTACCATAATTACACTATAAGGTACGTTAAATAGTAGTACACATCCTTTCAACAGAATTGTAAATTATGGACCAGACATTTTGACTTCGGAAGTTGTTGGAGAGAATGCCATTCAAATACAACAAGTAAGTCTTATGTGAAATAAAATGGTCTCGAAAAAAAATCTTTGTTAAAGAGATATTAGCCAGGTGATTATCGGTAAAAGCTTTGCGTGAACAATAATACAAACAAAATAACAATTCAAGCAAGTTTAAATTGTAGCACTAGATCTATACAAGAAATTATATATAGTTACCTAAAAAAATTTATAGCCATTATGGTCAATCTTGTTGGGTATTGTCAAAAGGAAATATTCTGAACACACATAATATCTTGCGTGAATAAACATCATGTGAGTGCTTTAGTGACACATGGTAGTATATTGCAAAAACTAATTTTTGTTATTACAGGAATTATTGTGGTCTTGTATTGCAGGTAGGAGATGAATTGTGTTATATCAACTGAAAAAATAATTGTGTTCACATTTAGAGGAATTACATGGTACGCTGAGTGGAACTCACACTATACTGTAAAAAGTATAAGACAATGAGTATAACAAATAAAAAGAATCCGATTGTCAGAAATACGATGTAAATAGTTCAGTTATTGATATGGTCGATTCTATGAAATATTTGACAGTAACAGTACAAAGGAACATAAAGTGGGACTGACATATTAATTCGTTAGTAGGTGGAGCTAATACTAGGCTGCAATTCCTAGGTCGAATCTTGAAAAATTGTAATGAACAAACAAAGGAGATAGCGTACAAAGTCTCCTTGTTCGTCCACATTTGGACTACTGTTGTGCCATCTGGGATCCGTTTCATAATGAGTTGATTGACAGTATAGATAAAGTACAGAGAAGAGCCGCTAGATTCGTGACCGCTTGCTACAGTCCATAAAAGCGTCACAGAACTGATTAGTGGACTAGGCTGGGAGTTTCTGGTATTTAGACGACGCACGTTTCGTATAAACTTATTGGTAAACACTACGAGTGTAGGTGAAATACTTCGTCCACCAACCTATTTGAGTCAGAATGACATGAAAGATAAAATTAGAGAAGTAGGGTGCCGCACTGATTCTTATATGAATTCTTTTTGCCATCGTACCATTAGGGATTCGAATGCAGAAGAAAGAGATTAGCTTTGGTGCTGAGCATCCTCTGCCGCCCACAATTTTTTGAATTGAAGAGTAGGCCCCTATATATGTAAATGAATTGCGTAACTGTATTCAACTGGGCAAATCAACATGAAATGAAAATTAATGCCTAACATAATAATAATATTTGTTATGTAGGCAAGAAAATAAATAATTTTGTGTTTGTTATGCTTATCGGCAACTGCATGATGAATGTATGAAATTTAATTGTGATGGTAAACATACTTCGTTGATAAAATTAGTTGGGATAGACAATTTATGAAGTTTGTAGGGAAGAGTTTCATAGTCATATACCTGTTAAAGACGAGAATTATAGGGTGTACGAGGAAAGTAAAATATTTTTTAAATCCCATGCCGCACCCAAAGTTGTATGCTCTCCTCGGGAAGTGCGGAAAATATTTGTGCAAGCAGCTCAATTTTTAAATTCTACATGCATCTTTTAATGGTGCTTTTTCTGAATTCGAAAAGAAGCCCCTCATTTCAAAAGACATTGTGCTTAATGACCGTGGAAAGCATGAGGGGACACTGGGAGTGGAGTCTGAGATGCAGTCACTGCCACTTGCTTTGCGTGTGTAGTGTAACAATCTTCCACTCTGCTGTAAACATCTTGACGAGATTAACGCTGCGTCACAATGCTCCTCCCTGGTCCCACGGTGCTCAGTATCATTAGGTTCAAATACCATCCTCAGACGAATAAAAACCAACGTTGAAGGCACATACAACAACTCCAGAAATTTCCATTATAACTTACAATGTGTAGTATGGCGAATAACGATGCCATAGTCTCTTTTGATAATTCTTAAAAATAAAATTTAATGTCTCAACGTAATTTGTATTTAACGTGCTAGATCACAGCTGTCAGCTGGAATTGGCGAGCAAACATACAGCGGCTGTATTTAATTTAACTGCGGCGGAGCTCATGGTCTGGAGGCAATTTCCCTACACACTTAATTTTCCTATTCCCTGTGCCCGACTACTTTTACCCTCTACAAATTTCAACTTTAAATACTTTCGGCTTTTGTTGCTAAGTTATAGTTAATTCGAATCACTGAATCCCTTCCATACGATAGAAATCTTCCCACACCCATATGCATGAAGTCGAGTAGCCATGGTCATTTTTTCCCTTACATACACCTCTCTTAATTCTTCCACAAATAGACGTCTCGTACAGTCCCATAACCCTCTCGACCACCCTCCAGCCTTTCAATGAATCCGAACTCAGCTCCTTTATCATATCAGTTACTGATTGTCTTCTGCTTCTTCTTCTTCTCCTCCACCTTTTTCCAGCATTACTTCTCAGTTCCCTTGAAGAGTTTCCTCCGCCTTTCCTGGTCTACAGCGTCCTATTCTTTGAGTTGTCCTGTTTGTGTTGTGTAATAGTTTCCAGAGACAAATCTACCAGCCATTCTTTGCACACCCGTCAACTCCTGTATATAAAATCCAAAATGTCGGACCCATGCTCAAGCAATGGTCTAAACAAAGTTTTACAAACCAGTTTCCTTTCGTCTCTAGTACATCCTCTCATCACTCTCTCCAACAAGGATTTTGAAACCTTTTCCTATAACCTGACCTTGTATCCTGCCGATTGGAGTTGGTTATTACAAATATACCAAGGTATTTACATTTGAAGTTTTCAAGAAGCAATTCTCCTCCCCCCCCCCCCCAATTATATAACTACAAAAAATTCTTTTATTTGTATACCTAATAAGCTGACTCATTTTTGTTTTTTCTTCATCGCATTTCCTGTCTAGATCACTCTGCAGCTGTTTATCGTGTTCTACCATTTTGATCCTTTTATAAGTTTAAACACACTTAAGGACATGATAGCTTGTATGTAATCGATATTAGAAAATAGTGGCCACTATACAGCAAGGGTGAAGAGTGTCGTGCATAAGAGGTATACTGGTGCTGAGTCGTGGGAAGATATTGGTGTAAAAATTAAAAGTAATGCATGGAAGGTAAAAGATGACCAGGAACACAAGCTGGCATTCGATTTCAGGCACAAGGGTGTGGGAAGGTTTTGTTTCGTAGGTAAGGGTGTCGGGGATTTGAATAAATTAGCAAGGGGATCATTGAATAATTTACCTTAAATGTTGAAGCAATTTTAAGTTGAAATTTGTGGAGCTCAAACGTAGGTCGGTACAGGAAAGGGGAAAAATGTGTATGAAGGAAAATTACCACCGGTGCGTGCGCTACATTGCAATTCAATAAAAGAAAGACGTAACTATTTTCCTCAAGATTTTTAATAGGGGATCTTTGCCAAATAGCTTGAAATGTTAACGTAAAATAATAATAACAAGAGGCTCATCAATAGCCTCATTCCATTTGACATTGTATAAAAAGAATGTGTATGTATGTAAAAAAACTTTATATTAGCGAATTGAAAGAAGGCTAAAGTTTGAAACGCGTAAATTATTGGGTGTTATATTTGTATTAGAAATTAAAGTAACCCCAAGAATGCTAGTGGGTTGTTATCTCTGCAACATGCAGTCTCTTTGTAGTAGGATCAGTTTTAACAGTATACTCGTGTAGAAGTTTGTTTGTTGGTACCGAATAGTTTATCTTTTACTGTACTAATTAAGCCTAACCAAGTGAAATGGAAGCTGGAAATTCTGGACACATTAAACAAGAGGTAGGTTTCTGACTTTTATGTGTTTATACAGGCGATCGGTACATGCATTGCTTACTATTGTGGGGTTCATAATACTGAATGTTCTTTAGTTACTCTAAAACATGGGTCGTTAATGTGGTTGTTGCATGATTTTAAATACTCATATTATGCAAAAAGGAGCAGATACTGTATTGATGTTTTCCATATATTTAGGAAATTTTTTCCTGGTGTTAGTGTTTAATGTATGCAGACAGTCGCCACTAACATGGTTTTTACAATTTCATTCCTCCCAGCTGAAGGCTGGGAGACGGGCTTTGATAAAACCAGAGTAATGCATTTTGTTGTCGGTATTTATCGCGACATACTCTCGAATGGAAATAGCTGCATGTGAAATATTATGAAATTGTTTTATATAAGGGTTGCTGTAAATACTGTCTATACAATGGTCTGCAGGCAGATACCACAAGAATTCAGGGAATGAGTAGTAATAATTTATGGTTTAATTCTAGATGGGGATACCACTGCCTCGCGACTGTTAACGTGACGTCGCGTTCACGTACAGTCGTAAAAACATATATTGTGACCTCGCTAAAGCGGCCGCAGATGTCCGATAACACAAACAGATGTTCAATGTTTCAGCTTTAAATTATTGTGACCGAGCAGCGAGGTCACAATATACGTTTTTACGCGGATGACTGTACATGAACGCGACGTCACGTTAACAGTCGCGAGGCAGTGGTATCCCCATCTAGAATTAAACCCCCTTTTGCATGTTCATGGATACTGTACACAAATTTGCTCTTATGTTTCTACTGAAACAGGACGTAACTAAATGAACGGCGAAAGTTTTATGATTCAATATATACACACAGCAAACATCATTACAATAGTACTTACAGTTGTCAGCAGTAAAAACGAACCTTTACAACGCGATCTGAACAATCAACACACAGCTTCGTCCAGAAATCAACTGTTAATTCCACAAATACAGAGATACTGCACGCCAATGAGAAAACATTCCACTCGGATTGCTGTAGAAAGATTGTCGTCTGAAATGTAAATCACTAAGTAAATTATCGATTTCCAACTGCTGTTCCAACTGTTTGACCACACCAGTACCCAACTAATTTATAACTTGATACTAAATATAGACTCATTAAAATATTTTTAAAATGTTTAGTATTGATCATTGATAATAAACTAGTGGTGCAGATGGATGTCTCCTATTTACTGAAGTGACTGAGTGCAGCTACATTTGCAGTCCATATATACTCAGTGAGAATGAAGCAGATTATTTATTTATTTAGCTACGCTCATCAGTGCCAGAGAGGAGACTTGGGAATGGAATATTCTGAGCTTAAAAGCTAGTAATATTAATGATGCTTAATTATAATTCAGTTTTGATGGAGCATTTGCTGTATTGGTAATATCCTTGCACACCTATTTCCCCAATTCTTTTTTTTTTTTTTCCCCTTCCCTTTTTTCCTTAAAAACTTATTTCACTACTATCTGTTTCCAATTTTTAAATTCTTTCAATGTTTTTGATAAACTGTGCTGTATTATCCTTGGTAATTTATTCAGATTATGTATCTACAAAAGAAACTTTTCTCAATCCTTCATGGCTGAAATCAAAAGGCAGTTTGGGGTAATAGTCATCCCTTCCCTTACAACTACCAAAATTTCCCACCAATGTCTATCACCAATATACGCTTTGTACACTCCCAGCACTCTCTTATGCCATCCTCCAGTCTTTACATAAGTCCTAACCCAGCTCCCTTATCATATCAGTTACTTTTTGTGTTCTGCGGAGACTTTCACTGATAATTATAGATGTCACCTCCCAACCCATGATGTGGGTACCGCATTACCCCACCATATTCAATCATGTTTCTGACATAGAATCCTCCATGCTTTTTTTCTGTAACAATTATCGAATTATTATTATTATTTTAGGAAATTGTGGATTTTTTTTTTTTTTTTTTTCCCTGGCTGAAGGCCAGGGGCGGGCGGGCCGTTATAGAGCGGTAGCCCTTTTCAGCCATCGGGTAAACATTTATTTGTAATATTTACTTTATTTGACTCATTTTAATACATTCTATTGTTTTTTTGGGGGGGTAATTGGGATTACAGTTTAGTGGGTCCTGCGGACATACAGTCCTTGTATTTTGTCCTTTTTACGGGATAATTTTTGCTATAAGTTCTGTCAGTAGTTGTATGATTTTCAGCAGGGCTAGTTGGTCTTGGCTACTGGCCCTGTTTTCTTGGTTGGTACACCTGGAGCAGAGCGCGCAACTGTTGTCTTGGTAGGTGCACCTCTCGTCATGGCTGCTCCTTTGGTGGTGCTCTTGCTGTGATAGGCAGCAGCTGCTCCTGTCCTTGTGTCGTGGAGCTGCTTGGCTGGTGCCCGCGTGGAGGGGTTGTCCCAGGTGGTGGGGAGTGTCACTCCCTCCCTCCCTCTGGCGACGGTAGCTGGCCGACTCCGCCGTTTCAGCGCGAGGATTTTTCTTCTTTCGCGTGGCTTTTTTCTTTAGGGCAGTGGCATTCTGTCCTGGTTTTTGCACTTGCTGACTGCGTCTTGTAGGTCTCGCGGGGCACCGAGAGAAACATGATGCGTGCTGACCCGAACAATTTGCGCAGGTCGGCGTTGCATCTCTCGGTCTGTTGCAGGTTTTTACGCTGTGATTGCCCTCGCAGCGAACACAGCGTTCACCATCTTCACAGTCCTTGGCTTTGTGGCCCCAGGCTTGGCAGCGAAAGCATTGCGCGTTCTTGTCTGCACTCAGCTTCTTCCGTACTTGAGCAGCCAGGGTCTTTCCAGTCAGCTGCGGGTGGTACAGAATGCCATTATCTTGTAGCATCTTGGTAGCAGCTGCAATGTCAGCCGGACGTACCAAGATGGCGACCTACTTCGTCTCGGCCTGCTCGGCAGTAGCTTCTTCCTTGGATGCTGGGTGGTGGCGATGAGGTGGGCTCATGCTTGGTGACGCCTGCGGAGTGCGCGTCGGTGAACCCGTTGGGGTGTGCTCTTCTTCAGTAGTAGACTGATCCGTCCATTCTTGGCTGTCGTTGGTGATATTGGACAGGTCTATCAGCTTGAAACTGAAGGTCATATCTGGCAGTTCTCGTGGTGTGTCCTCAGTTGGCGACTGGGGAGTAACTCGTCTGGGAGTACTGTATGTCTTCAGACAAAATTTGCTTTTTACTGAGGTTGTCTGACATAAGTCAAGATAGCCCTTATTCAAAAACAAAATTGGTAAGAAAATGAGCAAAAATTCGTATAAAATATTTTTCCTCATCTTATGATCCAGATAATAATATGGAGTCAAGGCAATCAGTTTTTCCCCCATACAGCGTTCAATATCGAAAGATTCAGGGATGTATTTAGAGTACCATTTAATATTTAATTTGTGTTCTACTAGTTTATATGTGCAATAAGGTTTTTCGATAGGCGAATTAATCAGTTTTTTCGCTCATTAATCTATTATTAATACACAAATGGAGATGCCAAACACAGACTGTTTGACACTAGAGAAATATTGCTTTACTAATTTAATGATGCAGATCAGTGCCCTTCTGTTTCAATGCAAGTGCCATCAGAATCGAGGGAAAAGGACCTAAGTACTCCAACGCACCTCACGCTCTCAGTCTTAAACATTGGAAGTTAATATCGCAGTCTAACAGAAATACTAACTGAAAGCCAGGTACATAAGTCTGGGCTTCCATCGTCCATCCAGGACTTGCGTAATTTTATGAGCAGTCCATGAATAAAAGTTTACTTTACTGCGATTTAGTATGTTAATGATTGAAAGAATTTACGGATCTACAGCACACATTTGCCGAGAAAAATGAACTCAAACATTAGAAAAATTAAAGTCACAAAAATGAACTATTATTTGTTACAGAAAAACAGCTAAATCATTATTCCGTGTAGTTATAATATGACGTGCTAGTTATGTTGCATTGTGGTTATGGTATATTCTAATACTGGGAGGCGGGGTATAAGGCATAAATCAATAATCACATACTAACGCACGTTCACATTCACTGTCGAAATCTCATGTGTCATGTATATCACCACCTGCTGTCTGTGTTCCAAATTATGTGGTTTCTGTAGTCCAGTCGAAAAGTGGGACTTCACACTGGTTTGGATCAAAGGTATATTCTGTCGATCTCCCATCTTGTTTACGGCACATAGTCTTAGTAAGTTAAAAATGATAGTCACTGTCAATGGTACCGACGAAACGCAATAGTCAAACTATACATAACACTTTTCGTCTGGCCATGTTTAAGTGAGGATCAATATAAACCTTGATTTGTGTGATATGAATAGGTGGGCACAGTTAATCGGAAACTTAACTTCGTTAATACATAATCCGTTATTTAAAAAATTAACTTCGATAATCGTTAAAGCGTTACATTTTATCAAATTTAACGCAAGTTAATCGTTAAAAGTTAACCATCCAAGAGTGGACCTGATGTTTATATTTTACAATAGGTATTACTGCAAACAGTAACAAGGCGCTATGTACCGTGACGTGAATCAATAATACGTCTACCCAATGTCCTTCTGGAAATTGAGTTCTTACTTCAAGGTTTTAATCAATTTCTGAAATATATCGGATTCTTCAACATGTAGTGCAATCATGTTGGCAACGGAAAGGTTTACGTTACATCGGTCCACACCAGCATGGAATACGACGGTGCCGGTAGCTACGATACCAAATGCTTTGTTGATGTAAACTTTTAATAGCAGATGGAGGTAAAAGCAAATCAATTTTGCTGCTATCCCACAGAAGGTTTGAATCGTATTTCTTTTTCCCTACGAGTTGGCCCCACTATTACTAATTCTTCAAACTGTTCATGTTTTGGATATATGCATCCTCTTCATAATTATGTTGTTAAGACACGTGGGCCTTGATTGTAGAAAGTTTAGGCAAACACAGTTTCCATTCATATATTAATTGTGTTCCCAGTCGTGATTTAAATGCAACATAATCGCATAAGTGTGTGAAAGTCTTTTAATATTCTGGTTGCTATTAATAGCGTTAGCGTTGGCGTTGCTGTATTCACTAACGGATTCAAGAGTTCAGTTTCTATGACGTAATCATGTAACTGAAGCCAGTTTAATTTATTCCACTAACGAGCACCAAACCAATGTCAATTAAAAAGTGTAATTTTCGCGGCAGTTAAGAAAGTTAGATTATAAAAAATATCAAAATCAATCAGCGATCGAATTACAAACTAGTAGTGAGCTCAGGTTTACAGACGTAAATCAGACACGGTTCAAACCTCTAGCTTTCCTGCTCCCCCACGCGTTGCTTAGCATAACTGTTGAATATGTATCACACTTGCCCTACGAATTACCTAATTCGTTCGCCCTCCGACTCGCTGAAAGGTCAAGCATGGCGTCGCGCACAATTCGAACAAACTAAATTCATCAACAACAAATGCAATTGACTAAAGTTAACGGTGGTTAAATTTAACGGAAGTTAAGAAGACGGTAAACGATATTTAGGTTATTTTAAAAGTTACGTTTTTGCAAATTTGTTAACTTCGTTAATTAACGATTAACGGATTTCTGCCCAGCTGTGGTGATGTGTAACTGAAAATGGAATATATGATATGGAAGAATGCTCTAAAGAGATGCAAGATCATGAGAATAATACTCCCACGAGCGGTATTTCCAAAGCCCATACTTCTCTGCCATAAAGTTCTGTGCTCCACACAGTTCTCTTTGCGTCCTAGATCAATATTTTTAAATAAAAGACTTCTCTGTTTCTCTTTTCGCTGGTGCTATTCTGCTTTTAACATAATTCCTGCTTCAGACATCGGTTGTAAATTTACTTCCTAAGAAGTAAAATTCACTAACTTCTCCTATCGCATCCGACCGTATTTTTGTATTTAATCTACTATTATTGGTATAATTTCTGCTAAATTTCCTGACTTTTATCTTGTTTATGTTTGTATTTAGTCCAAGGTCTTCCTTCATTTTGTTCATGTTAGTAACTTCTCAACATCTTCTACCTGTTTTGCTAAAACGACAATGTCACCAGCAAATCGTAGCATAATAATTACTTTCTCCTTGAACACTTACGCCACATTCAGATCATTCTTTCACTTCCTTTACTGCTTCTTCTAAATTCAAGTTGAATATTAATTGCGATAGACTATAACCTTTTCTAACACCCTTTTTAACGAATGTCTCTCATGATTCTCTACTTTTATTATAGCTACTTGATTATTATAAATAATATAAAATATTCTTCTATCTCGCTATTTTACACCCAATTTCCTTAAAATTTTGAATATCTTAACCCACCTAAAATGATCAAAAACTTTTTCTAAATCTACAAACACCATACAAGAATCTTTCTTTTTCTTCATCCGCCATTCAAGTATTAATCTTAACCTCAGAATCGCTTCTCTTGTACCGTGGTTTTTCCTAACTCCAAACTGATCCTTGTCTACTACAATCCCATCTACTACTCTTTCCATATTTTTAACAATAGTCTAAATGGAGCATGGTGCGTACTTCATTTTAAACTTCCATTTGTTTTCTTCGGTGGTTAGTCAAACCTCTTGTAGATTAATTATTTTTAACATATCTTATAAAGCAGGAAAGGTGTTTAACAACCATTCAACAGAATCTTTGTTGTGGGAGGAATGGAATGATACCAAATCATCATGATTCTGGCATTGTAATTTATTAAACTGTTACACTGTCAACGATACACTTGTGCGAGACTTGATAGCCGTCAATACTATTCCGATATGTTTCGAATTCTCTGAGCGACGCAATAGAAACAGATGTGCGGCTATTTTTATAATACTCCGCATTTCAGAATGCGGTAACAACGCCGCTATACATGGTGGATACCGAGAACTTTTCAGCTCATGATCATACAGTACCAGATTTCTGGACTTGCATTGTCGAGGTTTCTGTCAAATTATTTTTATTGACAACCAAATCAGGATGGAACTATCTTTTACTAAAAAGATTTTTTCATCATAATCCAGTTCAATACGATACAATAGCTGACGAATACAAAATAAGAGCAGTCATTAGATTTAAACCACAATGTGTAACGTACCAAAGGCAGCATAAATTTTGAATGAAGTGCCTTCACCATTATCAGCAGCGTGTGCAGTGCTTATAATGTAGTCATCACAGGCGTCCAGTCGGTTAAGGTCAAGAAAACAAGCTATGCCGTGGACTGTCTCCTATCACTGAGCTGCACCTGAACATGACAGCAGACTCCGACTTGCTGACACCCCTAAACACTATAGCGCTTCTTTCCACCGGCACAGTTTCCACTCAAACGACACGAAGTCTATGTGACGCTGGTGGCTGCAAACATTTAACTCATTATCGACAAGATCGCCGCAAAGATCTACTCCAATTATAGACGCTTGTGTCTGACAACGTCTTTAGATTATTTTTTTTTTTTTTCATGTACATCAGGATATTTGCCGATTTTCTTGGTTTTTCCCTACCGCACAGTCTTACATCGTTCATTATTCTCAAAACGAATGAAGTGTAGAAGGAATATCATAAAACAGTTACGATGAATGAAAGATTAGTCAATAAATAATTGTCTAAAAGATTTTTATATAGGTTTGATTATAATAAAAGGAGAAATTGTTCAAAGAGGTAGTAACACTGTTGATGAAGATCTTAAAAAGGGCACAGAAGCTTCTGCTATAGAAAGATCAGATTGCTGAGGAGGATAAAAAAATAATAACAGAATAAATAGCAGCTAGGCTACACTAAACGCTGTTATCGTCTGTGCGAGGATCTAAGATCAGCAAAGAGAGATCCGTTTATTAAATTATATCTGAATTGAACTTTTTTGAAGCGTCTGGAAAGTTATATGGATATACGAGTGTGGTCTGGTGGTTCAGTGGATAAGGCGTCTGACTGTATGTACAAATCTACCCTATTCAAATCCCAGTGACGAATGGGGTTTACAAAGTCCCTTATCCCGGTTTTCGACTCAGCTACAGTTTACTTTGTAATGTAAAGTACGTCAGAACGCTTACGTGCTTCGGAATTCACATTATAGTCCTTTACACCCGGCAGGGCATGAGATGACTGCACCACTAGTGAGAACCCTGTCACTTGGTTATTTCAACAAAATGAGCCTTTACCTTAAGTAAACCGAAAAGAGCCATCCTGGCAGTATAGAAGTTAGTATACTGACCATCAGATGTTATGATTGCCCTTTTGGGAATACCATCAGGCTTAGAGGTTATTAATTAAATATTGTCTTGACCTAGCCGCTATGAATACTAACACTAGAGAAATAATGTATATTTATAATCGTAGGTTTCCGCGGCCAGATTCAGTTGATTCTTGGCTGTCCGGGTGGCGCCGCGTCATGTTCATGAAGACCAAGCTAATCAGTTATAATACTTATTACACTTATAGAATCAAAATATCCAATCCTTACAATATCTGTACATATATTACAACTCATACCAGTCATAAGAACTATTTATTTATTTTCATATCAAATGATTTTGTCAGATTACTTTCTTAGTTCCTATTTTACCAAGCAACCACTTAACTATATCTTTTTAATCTTAAGGTACAAATTCATTCACTCGCTATGAACTGTATACAGTCCATCAGCTTTTAGAGACTTTATGAGGGGTGTTAATTACTCCTTCCCATTAAAAGTTTTAAACTGTAGAGATAATCATGAGAAAGTAAACAAATGTTTCACTCTTATCATATTGGAAATAAAAAAAATAGGTATGCTATGTATCACTTTATATCCAAACAAATTCAGATTTTCTGTATAGGAAATTAATATATACAAATCAGATAAATGTACAAAGATGAAATCAGAAGAGCAAAACTAAATTATAATAGCGAAAGAGTCCTTAGAAGTTATAAAAAGGTTCTCACTGAAACATAATTAAAAGTAGTCTTCCTATAAAGTGGAAACACCAACTAGTCATATTTAAGTGATAGGTCACAAGGGGTCTCATTCAATAACAATATATCTAAAGTTATGGAGGTAGGACATGGTGTTCCTCAGGGATCTATTCTTGTCCCCCTGCAGTTTTTTCTTTATATCAGTGACCTATCACCTAATATTGAAAATGGGAACTCCAAATGTTATTAGTTTGCTGACGATATGTAAAAGTAAGTTCTGTTATAACTTCGAATGATGAGATTCACACACAACATATTCAGTGTTGTTTGGGTCAAATATTAGGTAATTTTCAGCTTTGTATATGCAATTCCAGCAATCAAATTCTAAATTCACGCGTGAGAAGTCGCGGGTAACAGCTAGTAGGCCTACATATTTAATTTAATTTAATTGCAATGGAGCATAGGCTCCAGGGGCAATTTCCCTACACACCCATCTTCCCCCTATCCTGCACCTACCTACATTTGCCCTCTACAAATTTTATCTTTAAATTCCTTCAAAGTTTTCGGTATATTATTCATCATTTCTCTTGGTAACTCATTCCAATCCCTGACACCCTTACCTAAAAAAGAGAATCTTCCCACACCCTTGTGCCTGAAATCGAGTGCCAGCTAGTGGTCATGGTCATCTTTTCCCTTCCATGCACTACTTTTCATACCTATTGCAATATCTTTCCATGCCTCATCACCAGTAGGGCCTATATGCCCTGTACACTCCCATGACCCTCCTCATCCTCCTCCTGTCTTGCAATGAATCCCATTCCAGCTCCTTTATTATATCTGTAACTGATTGCATTCTGCGATAATTTCCAGAAACAAATCTAGCAGCCCTTCTTTGCACCCTCTCCAACTCCTGTATTTGATATGTAAAATGAGGGTCCCATATTACACTACCATATTCGAGCAATGGTCTGACCAAAGTTTTGTAACCCAATTCGTTGACTTCTCTCGTACATTCCCTCATCACTCTCTCCAACAAGTGCAGAACTTTGAAACCTTTTCCTACCACCTGTCCTATGTGTCCTGCCCAGTTAAGTTTGTTATCAAAAGAAATTCCAAGATATTTACATTTCAAGTCTTCAGCAAGCAATTCTTTCCCCACTTTATATTCGTAATTAACCTTTTGTTTTTTATTTTAAAGCCCTGTATTGCTCTGAACCTGTTACAACAATTTATGCAATTTCATTCGAATAAACTCATTCATCTTTCGACGTTTGATATAAAAAGTTATTGAACTAAAATGTGTATGCCTGTTCACGTGTCTCCAGCCTCAAAAACCTACATATACTAGCAAAGAAAGTCAAGAAAAGAATTATGGTATACAAAAAGTGTGTTATAAATATAATAGCTATAAAATTGAATACAAAAACTATTTCATTTGACACAATGGGCAGCAGGGCTTAGCCAGAAATGAAAGTGACAGTAGTTGGGAAATGCATATGAGATGCATTGATAATACACCAAAGTCTCGGCGTAGTTGGTCCGGTTCATCTAATACTCAAATAAACTGCTGGCCCGTTTCTTCACAGATTTAGAGAAACCGCACTCCGTCTCTACAATCGTTGTTTGAGCTTCGTACACAGATTTGATATAATTTGTGTGTGTGTGTGTGTGTGTGTGTGTGCCTGTATGAAGTCACGAAAATTATCAAAAGTGTAGGCAGAAGTACATCTAAAAAAGAAGTAGGGGGCCCCGAAATTTCTTAAGCCGGCGCTGCATACATTAATTATGTTAACTACATTTACACAAACTACTAATCTACTGGTATTTATTTTGTAGATACCTTAGAAATAAATTCTTCGACAAAGTAGAGGGAATGGTCAGTTAAAAATTATTTCAATTTTTTTAAAATTTAATCTCATCATCTGCTAGACATTTAATAACTGTTGGGAGCTTACTGAAGATATGTATCCCTGAATGTGGGACATCGTTTTCAACAAATGGCAACAACTTGTAATCCTTTAGAAGATCTTTTTACTTCTAGTGCCATAATTGTGTTTTTTAATATTTGTTACAAACGAATTATAATTTATGAATACAAATGACATTAATTTGTATATATATTCAGCCACCAATGTTAAAACCCCTAACTTCTTGAATAGCTCTCAACATGAAGTTCTACTGCTTATGCTACACATAATTCTTATTGCCCGATTTTGGGCTCTGAATTTATGGAAAAAGAATTGCATTCAGATAGATGTAGGCGCCAGAATATCCACTGTCACATAATATTATGTTCTTTAACTATATCAACTATATTTTCACAAACTACTTGCTACTATTTTGTAGTAAACTTAGAAAAAATTCTTGGATGGAGTAGAATGTTTTTGGCTCTTAAACATTTTTTTTAATATATCGATCACTTAACA
>JARYHS010006964.1:13206249-13262242 GCA_031002005.1 Vandiemenella viatica | reverse complement strand
ATTTTTTATTTCAGCTGACTATCTTAAAGTTGCAGATTATTTCAAATAAAGGAGAAATTAGTAAGAAATTAATAACAATCGCTAATTAAGTACTCCTACTAAGATATTGTAAAAATAATGCAATGAGATACAATGGTAGGCAGAAAATTCTGAGAGGATCATCAACTGATAATGTTATAATTCTGCTTCTTCCACCTAACATTTACCATTTCGTTCACCAATTTCAGAACCCTACACCATGGATACGATCCAAGTGTCTACAATGTCTAGTTTACGGCATACTTGTACCAATAGTAACTACTGCAAATATTGCATTTGTTAATAGATACAACAGTATATACTGTGTAAAGAATCAAATATAGAAGATACAGACAGAAAATTGTAAAGTTTTAATTCTGAAAATACCTGTGATTACTGCATCATGAATATAGTAAAACATATTGAAGAATTATCCTGGTTTCTCCCTAACAGTCAAGAAATACGATCCACTTGGAACGACATTTCTGTTACATAACTAAAAAACAAAATAAAAAAACAAGAACTTTACCTACTTGAAAACTGGATATAGTTCACCCAACAAAACTGAAATAGGGAGTAGTATAACATCATTTGTTTAATTAGATATAGGAAGTCCTGTCAATATATTTGAATTAGTGGAATTATAGGTAAATGACTGTATTAACTGGTAATTCCACTAATAAACTACAGTGCTTAATTCAGGCATGCATAAAAACTCAGATATTTCAAGTTAATATTGTTCAAAAGAGATCTGTGAAAAAGAAGTTTTGTAATAGCCTTTGAGAGATGGCAAGAAATATCAGAATGGTCTCCTGGAGAAGATACCGTAGGATTAGTAAACTAAGCAAAACTCTTACTTGAATATAGTAAAAGAGTCTGAGACCCACACTGTAGGCATACAATCCACTCGGCCTTTGAACGGAATAAATTTGTATGTGAGGAATTTATATTTTGTCAATATCATTAGAACCAATATTTTGTAAAATCAAAATTTGGCTAGCCAAAGCAGGGTTTAAAATTGTATCCTAAATGCTAGGGGCTTCATCATTGTCAGTTCAGACATCAGATGCTATGATGACAGCAACGAATCCTTAAATATAAAGTCAATGCAGGGAAAAGTAGAATGGAAAGCTGGAACAAAGACTTGGCAATAGTTTCACTGACTGAATCTGTATTCTATCAGAACATTGTTCACATTCCTGATATCAATACTGAATAACATACAAAGCTTCACATTAGCCACAGGTTAGAAAATTACAAGAAATATCCTTGAAATGTAATGTATGCCTGAATAATCGTTCAAAACATGTAAAATCTTTTAAAAACATTTTACATCTAATAAGTATGAGAAATTTTTCTCATGATCCACAACACCACCTTTAGGAGAATGGTGATTTATAAATATTAAGATATAAGACAATGTTCTCAAATATTCAATAGAAATAAACAAAACTAAAGACATTTACTTGCAGATTAAGGAAAACATCTTATAGCAGATACAAAAAAATACTCCAATATAAATTTAAAAATCAAAATTAAAAATTGTACTTTCATTACTTTTCAAGATCAGCAGCAAACATAAAAAACAGATGCCCAGACACTTATAATAACTCCAGTGTCAATGGCCACTTATGATACAGAGATTATATGTTCTATCAAATAAACTAATTATGTTGAGTGAAAATCTGAATTTGTAAAATTAACAGATACAATTTATTTAAGTTTTAAATAATAAAATATTGATCATATCAGTTGTAGCCAAGGGACAACATATATATAAATCATCTTGGTAATATAATGGCTACTTAAAAATATTACTCTATGCATGTTGGAAGTGAAAATGCTAACACAATGGGATAAAATTATGGGACAATTTGAAACAATAATTGTGTCACACATATTGGTACTAATAACAAGAAAAAATTAATGTATTTCACAATTCCTCATAAAAATATATGATAAATACAGGTATTGTGAAAATAAATATTTGTAGATATTTATTTTAAATATATCAAATTAAAATACAAACAATTTTGTAAAAGTAATGTCTGACCATATATAAAACAAATAACTAAAATCAATAATATAAATATGTAGGATTGTAATTTTTCATGGCATTGAATATTAATATATTTTTCTCGGGCTTCCAGCCGTGTTAAGGTGTCATATTTGCGGGACGTTTCGAAGGCGTCCATCTCTGCCTTCATTCTCAACCAAATGTCAATGTTTAACTGTTTGTTTATTCAGCCGCTGCTACGGAAACGGTGGAAGACAAAAACCAACACAACGCGATTACGTCATCCGCTCTTCTGCTCGTTACCGGCGCGAAACTGTTTCAGCATTTTAATCGCCGGGTTCCAGGCCGCACTGAGTTGATAACCAGTGTCCCTGTTGACTAACAAATCAGTTAATCTTATTTCTACAGCCTCTGTAATAACGCTGGCCCAAAAATCTTTGACCCGGGCTAAAATGGTTGTTTTTTCAAATTCAAAGTGTGACCCCCTTGCACACTATGTTCGGCCACCGCAGATTTTTCTTCTTGCCCAAGACGAACATTTCTGGCGTGCTCTACACATCCCTGCACAATGCATCGCTGCGTCTGTCCAATGTAGCCGCGGCCAAATTCACATGGTATATAATATACACCAGGGGTTCGTAAACCTAGGTCATCTTTAACGCTGCCGACCAAGTTACTAATTTTAGTGGGTGGTCTATAAATTGTCTTGACTCCGTGTTGTGATAGCAGTCTACCAATTTTGAAACTTAGGGCACCCACAAACGGCAGAAACGCAAGGCCCTTGGTATCAATCTGATCTCTCCGTCGATTTTCCTTCTGTTTGAACGCACGAGTAATCTGTCCCAGATTATAACCATTATTTAAAAACGTTTTCCGGAGATAGTACAATTCACCAGCCAGGCTATGTTTGTCACAAATCCTTTGTGCTCTGTGTACCAAGGTAGTTAATACAGAGTTTCGCTGTGCCGGATGATGACAGCTGTTGGCATTTAAATATAAGTCGGTATGGGTAGGCTTCCGTTACACAGTGTGTCCCAGCGAACCATCAGCACGTTTAATAACAAGCACATCAAGAAACGGCAGGCAACCGTCCTCCTCCAATTCCATTGTGAACTGAATATTTTCATGGATTGAATTGAGATGCGCAAGGAATTGGTCAAGACTGTTTCTGCCATGGGGTCAAATCACAAAGGTATCATCGATATACCTATAAAAACACTTCGGCTGGAGTGGTGCGTGGTTTAGTGCCTCTTCTTCAAAAAATTCCATGAAGAAATCAGCAATGACAGGAGACAACAGCGAACCCATTGCTACACCGTCCACTTGTTCGTAATATTCTCCTTCAAACTTAAAATAAGTGGTTGTCAACACATGGTGGAAAATATCAATCATTTTTTGATCAAAATACCTCCTTAACAGATCTAAGGAGTCGACCAAGGGAACACGAGTAAAAGAGAGACCACATCGAAGCTCACCATTAAATCACCAGGATCTAACTTCATGTTGTCTAAGATTTCCACAAACTCACTGGAATTTCGAATACTGCGATGAGCCTTCCCTACGAATGGGTTGAGAATATCTTTGAGGTATTTAGCCAAAAAGTACGTAGGGCTATCAATTGTACTTACAATAGGTCGCATAGGTACTCCTACTTTATGTACTTTCGGTAGACCGTACAACCTGGGAGGAACAGGAGCACGGGGTTGGAGTCGTCTTTTCACATCTTCTGGTAGTTCTAAGGAGCGGATCAGCTTCGTAGTCAAGTTGGTTAGCTTAGATGTAGGGTCACGGTTAATCTTCCTGTATGCTTGGTCCTCCAAAAGCTGCATAATTTTACTATGATAGTCCATCTTGCTTAAAACCACCGTGCAGTTACCCTTGTCTGCCGGAAGTATAACAATATTTTCGTCTTTCTTCAACTCACGAAGCGCAAGCCTCTCTTCACTTGAGATGTTTGATTTAGGCAATTTACCTTTACAAAGCACCCGACATGTTTTACGCCTTATCTCCTCCGCTTCTTCCGCAGGTAGCGTGCGAACTGCAATTTCAACACCACTGATAATCTCCCGATAAGGCACAGATTTAGGTACCGGAGCAAAATTGAGGCCCTTCGATAAAACAGATGACGTAGCAGGATCAAGTTCTCTGTCTGATAGGTTAACAATAGTTCGCGCTGAAACATGTGGCTTCGTGGAAAATTTCGTTGAAATCCGCTCAAATTTCGAACATTGTCTGGCCGACACACGTTGTTGCAGCTTGAAACTATACGCTGTAGTACTGCCATCTACCCACTCCCAGGCATCCACAGATAATGCGTTAGCAAGGTAAAGATGACACGATAGCAGCGTCTTGCCAATCCGGTCCAAAGCTTGTCTCGTAAAACGAATACGTTCCTTTACCAAAGCAAGGCTTGCACGACGCAAAATTCTCACTGCTGCGGCCGAAGTAATTGGATGACGTATTCGGGCAAATTTTGGCATCACATCATGATCACGACATCTTTGAAGAAACGCCAGAGTGGTCTCTCTTTTTACTCGTGTTCCCTTGGTCGACTCCTTAGATCTGTTAAGGAGGTATTTTGATCAAAAAATGATTGATATTTTCCACCATGTGTTGACAACCACTTATTTTAAGTTTGAAGGAGAATATTACGAACAAGTGGACAGTGTAGCAATGGGTTCGTCGTTGTCTCCTGTCATTGCTGATTTCTTCATGGAATTTTTTGAAGAAGAGGCACTAAACCACGCACCACTCCAGCCGAAGTGTTTTTATAGGTATGTCGATGACACCTTTGTGATTTGGCCCCATGGCAGAAACAGTCTTGACCAATTCCTTGCGCATCTCAATTCAATCCATGAAAATATTCAGTTGACAATGGAATTGGAGCAGGACGGTTGCCTGCCGTTTCTTGATGTGCTTGTTATTAAACGTGCCGATGGTTCGCTAGGACACACTGTGTATCGGAAGCCTACCCATACCGACTTATATTTAAATGCCAACAGCTGTCATCATCCGGCACAACGAAACTCTCTATTAACTACCTTGGTACACAGAGCACAAAGGATTAGTGACAAACATAGCCTGGCTGGTGAATTGGACTATCTCCAGAAAACGTTTTTAAATAATGGTTATAATCAGGGACAGATTACTCGTGCGTTCAAACAGAAGGAAAATCGACGGAGAGATCAGATTGATACCAAGGGCCTTGCGTTTCTGCCGTTTATGGGTGCCCTAAGTTTCAAAATAGGTAGACTGCTATCACAACACGGAGTCAAGACAATTTATAGACCACCCACTAAAATTAGTAACTTGGTCGGCAGCGTTAAAGATGACCTAGGTTTACGAACCCCTGGTGTATATTATATACCATGTGAATGTGGCCGCGGCTACATTGGACAGACGCAGCGATGCATTGTGCAGGGATGTGTAGAGCACGCCAGAAATGTTCGTCTTGGGCAAGAAGAAAAATCTGCGGTGGCCGAACATAGTGTGCAAGGGGGTCACACTTTTGAATTTGAAAAAACAACCATTTTAGCCTGGGTCAAAGATTTTTGGGCCAGCGTTATTACAGAGGCTGTAGAAATAAGATTAACTGATTTATTAGTCAACAGGGACACTGGTTATCAACTCAGTGCGGCCTGGAACCCGGCGATTAAAATGCTGAAACAGTTTCGCGCCGGTAACGAGCAGAAGAGCGGATGACGTAATCGCGTTGTGTTGGTTTTTGTCTTCCACCGTTTCCGTAGCAGCGGCTGAATAAACAAACAGTTAAACATTGACATCTGGTTGAGAATGAAGGCAGAGATGGACGCCTTCGAAACGTCCCGCAAATATGACACCTTAACACGGCTGGAAGCCCAAGAAAAATATATTAATAATGTAAATAGTTTCAATAATGCCATAAGGATAATGCTAGTTAGAAAAAATGAATTTTCTACCACCTGAGATAAAAAACAATTTAATGAATTTTATCAGGTTATTTAACAAGTTTTATTTCTTGTACACAATTCCATTTGTCTAAGAAAACAATTTTCTGCTGACATTGCAAACAAATGGTTAGTCAAAATCATGGATTCTATTATGTCCCAAATGTAATAAGATAGAGTAATTAAAACTTCATGAAATTTAATGGGAAGATTCTACCTATTTAAAAGATTTCATCAGTGGTTTATAAGGCACTAAACATAGTAAATGATTTTATACACATTTTGCAATCATTAGGCTACCCATGAATGTTCTTTTAAAATATATAAGTTTATCAGATAATATATACATTACTTCAGATAATGTTTAAAAGTAAGTTTCTACCAATGTGGATGGATGCATTATGAGTTTAAATACTTGATTCCTGAAACAATTCCTACGAAATTGACTAATGGAAGCCCACCCTTTTCTCTGGACTGTTATATATGTTAGCAAAATAAATAACTTATTTCCACAAAGTGTACATATATAAGGCTACCATCTATATGAATTCTTCTATGCAGTATAAATATACAACAATCTTTGAAACAGTTTTACCAAACTAAAATAGCATAGGTTATGGACCTGTACGGATTCTATCATGTGTTATCAGGGTGCAAGGGCATTTAAAAGATTTTTCACATACTTTGCAAGTATACAGCTACTCACTAGTATAAAGCGTTTAATGTATTTTAACACGAGAATAACGTCGCTCACCCGTATGTATTCTTTTATGTTTTGTGAGATTACCAGAATTGTTAAACGATTTTCCACAAACTTCACAATTATAAGGTCGCTCACCAGTATGAATTATTTCATGTGTTTTAAAATTATATAAAGTCGTAAAAGATTTTCCACAAATTTGACAAGTATACGGTTGTTCACCTGTGTGGATTATTTTGTGTTTTTTGAGATTACCAAGGAGGTTAAATGATTTTCCGCAAACTTCACAAGCATAAGGCCACTCACCTGCATGAATTACGTTATGAAATCTAAGCGAAGAAGAATATGTAAAAGATTTTGCACAAACTTCACAGGAATACGGCTGCTTGCCTGAATGAATGGTTTCATGACTTCTTAAGTGACTGATATGCTTGAACGATTTTCCACAAACATCACAAGTGTGAGGTTTTTCATTCATATGGCTCCTACTGTGCTTTTTAAGGCCACTACAGTCCATAAACGATTTTTCACATAATGCACAAGTAAAAGGCCTCTCACCTGTATGAATTCTTTTATGTGTTGTAAAGGAAGAACACTGTGTAAAAGATTTGCCACAAACGTTACAGGTATATGGCCGCTCACCAGTATGAGTTCTTTTGTGAACTGTAAGATCGCTTTGCTGCCTAAACGACTTTCCACAAACTTCACAACCATAAGGCCTCTCATTCAAATGAATTTTTTTGTGTTCTGTAAGATGTTTAGACTCCTTAAATAATTTTCCACAAACTTTACAACCATTGTTTGTTACGAGGTGAGTGGATTGCTTAAACAATTTTCCACAAATTTCGCAAGAGTAAGGTCGTTCACCTGTGTGAAATCTTCTGTGACTGGTAAGAGCACCAGTCTTTTGAAATGATTTCCCACAAATATCACAAATGTAAGAAGCATAAGTCTGCGCATTTGTATGGATTCTTTTATGAGTTATAAGATTATAAGTATTTTTAAATGATTTTCCATAAATTTCACAAGCATAAAGTTGCTCACTCATGTGGCTTCCTTCATGGAATTCAAGGGTACCAGGGATAATACTAGATTCTTCACAAATCAGAGAAGTGTAAGGTTGCTTCTGCTCAAGAATGGTAATGGAATTATAGCACCTGTTAACAAACAAAAAAATTAGGAAATTAGGCATTATAAAACTGTTATTTGTATTCAAGTATGATTAAGAAAATTCCTAGAAATAATAAACTAATATTGAGGATTCAAAGCTTGGCAAAACAAAAACTTTAACCACTGGTATATAATATCTGGTTATATTGAATTCTGGTAAGCTTCAGAAAACTGTAAAGACAAATTACCTAATTCTTAATTTCTGACAAAAGAAGAGCACAAATATTTTGTACTATTTAAAGATACTACTCTAGACAATATTTATTTTCAAACTTTTCTGACATTTCTTGCATAATGGTGACCTGTATCCCATTTAAATATGAATGATTAATTGTTTGAAATACTACACATTGCGAGTGTCATTTCGGACAACACTAATAACACTGCCTATATGTCAAAAATGCAAATGGCTAGGCTCAATATATATATATATATATATATACACGAGGGCTATCTAGAAAGTAATAGACGTTTTGACCTGGTGCGGCAGTGCGCGGGGCTAGCGCCGCCATCATGGCGTCAGAGTGTTCCTACACTCAGTACACAACCAGCTGTGTTAGCTTGTGCATCGTGCCTATCGTACTTTGTATACAGTGGAGTTTTAAAATGAGCGCTGCAATTGAAAATCCTGCCAGTAGTGAAGTGTTGGCTGTGATAAGGTTTTTGTTGGCAAAAAATATCAAACAAATTGAAATTTATCGCCAGATTTGTGATAAGTACGTCCAAGGAATAATGAGTGAAAGCCAAGTGAGGCAGTGGTGGATTGATTTTAAAAATGGCCGAACCAATATTCACGGCGAGGGTCGCAGTGTAGGCCTAGTTTGTGAATGATGAATTGGTGGCGAAAATCAACGAAAAAATCCGTGAAAATCGCCATTTCATGATTACGGAACTTTCAGTACATTTCTCAAAAATTTCACGGAGTTTAGATCATGAAATTGTGGTTTGTAAACTTGATTACCACAAATTTGGTGGCAGGTGGGTTCCAAAAATCCTAACGGGAGACCACTGCAGCACTGACATTTATGGAAGAGTACGACAGAAGTGGAATAAAGTTATGAAACATATCATAACTGGCGACGAGACTTGGGTAAAGCACGTCGCATTCACCAAGAAACCGAGGAAGTTTCTGCAAACGCTGTCAAGAGGAAAAACATTGGCTACTGTGTTTTGGGACGCTCATGGAGTGATTCACGTTGAGTTTCTTTAACATGGCCATACAATCAACTCAGAGAGGTATTGCGAAACACTCAACCAATTAAGACGCGCGATACAAAATAAGCGTCGGGGAAAACTCAGCGAGAAAGTTTTGTTTCTCCACGACAACGCTCGTCCACACACAGCCATACCGAAGAGCTCTTGGATGGTTTTGGATGGGAAGTTTTCAATTATCCGCCGTACAGCCTGGATTTGGCACGGAGCGATTACCACTTGTTCCCAGCGATGAAGACGTGCTCGCTACACAACGTTTTTCCACTGACGCTGAACTGCATGCCGACGGAAACCAGTGGTTGAGCCTGCAGGCGGCAGATTTATACAGAGAGGGTATTGAAAATCTTGTACCACATTATGATAAATGCCTTAATTTAAATGGCAATTATGTAGAAAAATAGCCTAAGAGTTTACATCCAAATCGTATATAATAAACATTGTTTTTTTTTTTACTTTGTTTATTATTTATTTCAAAACGTCTGTTACTTTCTGAATAGCCCTCGTGTATATATATATAAGGCATTAGAAAAATTCATTACTTCCCCCTAAACTTATAAATTTGTACTTCTGTGCTGTAAGTATTCAATTATTTTACTGAATGGTTTGACAATGTATCTAAAGAATTGAAATATTTAATTGTTTGGGTTGGATACTTCATTTTCAAGGTGTGCGGCAGTTGGCTAAATTGAGTTAATATATCTAAAAATGCTTATGAAATGAGAGCAGAAATAGCCTCAGTAACTTTTCAGTTGTAAGATTACTAAATAATAGCAACAGCTTATAACAATTATGATCTAAACAAAAATATAAGCTGTACCAAATTTCTAACACAATATAATTTTCTTCCAAAATTTCTATTGCTCTGCATCGTTACATTTATTACCAATTAATTATCATATAATGTATGCAAATATTAGGTTAATTAAATGGTTTTAAAATTTATGAGCCAGTATTTTATATATATTTTCTAATGATTTCTAGTTTTTTATTGGTGCAATTTGAGTAGTAATTATTAACAAGCATTGTTGGTATTATTAAATTTATATATTGTCAGTCACAATCCAATGTGACTATTTCCATTGGAAGTATGAAGTCTTTTTCTGCCTTTGAGTATTAATACAGTGGTCTCAGGTAACAAGTGAATATAAAATTTGGTGCTTTTAGCAAGCGTATGTGTATAAAATTCAACATACTTTGCAGGTAAAAAAATCAACCTTGGGTCGCAGGATAACAAAGAATTGCATAATTAGTCATCAATATCGAAAACATCAGTTTGAAATAGCGCTGATGAAGGAACTATATCGGATGCCGAAACGTTCATAGTAGCGAAATCATTGCAGCACTAAACCTGCAAACTGAGAGTGATTTTCAACACGATATTCTCGTGCTCCATCGCCACCTGCAGGTGAAATGGAAGACAGAACAACTACCTCGGACCTTCACAACTCACCTGGCAGCTATTCACTCGATTTGCTACCAAAGGACATCATATTAATAACGCTTACACAGGTCTTGAGAACATAGTTTTGCTGACTAGAACATCTAAGGAAACCATCCAATTGACTAAAATTTTGATAGGGTACTGAAGTGGTCAACTTCAGGCAAGTTTGTATGCTTACTGATAGATTTATCTCATTTATGTTGCCTTGATTTCAGTAGTTTTTTGCATTAATGACTACCATTTATGAATTCTGATCTGAAATTAATTTATAAAATTAATTGGATTTCTACCTAGATCATCATCTATTATATAAACACTACATCAGATTTTAGATATTAGCAGCTGATATTATGATAAAGGATGACATCAAACACTGTGACGCGTGCCAGCCATTGAGGTGCGCCAAGCCGAAGACCCAATTACATCAGTCACTGTTTTCCGCATGTTTACCCAGGTCAGCGCGGGGTACCGTATATAAGCCCGTCACTTGTTTTTACAGATAGATCGGTCGACCCACGAAAATAGTGCATACCACTAGACTGCGCTGGCTGGCTGCGGCGGGTCCTCACCACCCACAAAATAAGATGGACTTATTGTATTTCTATCTTTTGGGACTTAACAATAGCAGAAGCATTTACAGAAGGCTGGCAATAAACGCCTGAGGCTATCAATTGTGACTTAGTCCGCCTAACCACTCTGCTTCCCTATGAAATTATCTAACCCGAAGGTTTTAGCACCGCTAGGCATTACCAGGGTTAGCTCTAGCCACAGTAGAGGTGTTGCCCAGAGTTCTAAGAGAACCGGGAACGCGATAATAGGAATTTAGTTTTGGTGTCAGTGTCGGGTCTGTTATCCCGGAAGGTAAAGACGACATAACTTTGGCAATAATTGTCGGGTCTAAGGCCTTACTAACTTTGTAGAAATAAAGGGAGCCCAGGAGTAGGGGTAGGACATAAAGTTGCAGACTAATAGGCCGCATAATGCGTCGGAGGCCGCTGGAAAAAGCTTATAAGCCGGCAATTGCAGAACAAGTAAACAGCTAGTGGTTGCATAAGAATGAGACAGCATAACATTGAAAAGGGAGTCACAATGCCACTCACACGTAGCGCTGGGGGCGTAGAGGAAGTAGAAGATATCCAAAGAAATAACGCCGCAGAGGTGGATGGATATTTGAGTTTCTCAGAGGCTCTTAAGTTAGTGCCACAGTGCTAGGTAGCAAGGGAAAATTATGGGAATCTTTTGATAACTGTCATATTGCAATAGATTTGATAGCACAAGCAGATAAGGACTTGTGAGTTATATATATCAGAACAAAGATAGTGGATTCAGCAAGGAGTATATTAACGACACGAGACAAAGTCTCGATATGGCCAGAAATAAGGGTGATATTAGTGGAGAACTATAGGTGCAGTCGTACTCTGGACTAGTATGCATACTCACTTTTCACAAGTAAACAGGAGGTAGGAAAAATAATAGTAGACAGTCAGCCCGAATTGATAAAAAACCATATGAGTTCCGAGAATCTGCTAGGGAGTGTATGTCGGAAGCAGAATTACCAGCTGCAACCAGCCTTATCTACAAATTGGGAAGGGCTGTATTAACTCAAGACTTAAGGGAAGAAAGGATTAAAATCATAGTAAAGAGTAGAGATCAGAAAGTCGGTCTCAAAAAATTGGAAGAAATAGCTGTCGGGGAAGAGAATTGTAAGGGAACTAAGATAATAAACAGGATTTAATTTTATTTGAGAAGTGATATGCAAAATTTTGTCATTGTATATGCGAGTTATAAGTCACAGCTTGCAGCTAGAGCAGACGCATATCACGCTATAATCACGTGGTGAAGCTCTAGCGTCAGCGTTTTCAGGCTTGGTACAAAGCTAACTTGCGCGCTCCAGTCGGTCTTCATTCTTTACGGGACAACAAGCAGTAATCATGTAGTCGCTTACAGAAGGTAAGGCACGCAACAAGCCTTGGTTTGATCTCCAAGTCAATCAAGTTATTCCATTTGGTTTCCAAGTTAGTCAGTTTGTCTCCAAAAGTGTTCAGTCTTTGTTATAATAATTTCTAAAGTATTCGGTTGGTTTTAAGATGGATAACATGTCGTAAAGTAGCTCAAACTGCCCCGGTGTAACTTATTCGGTTGATTAAGCTTCCATTTATATGTGTTGGTGGAAGTTGCCGCTAGTCATAAGAAGTATTCAGTCGCCGTTGCATTTTATTGTCTATACCTCAGAGAGAGAGCGGCCTATTTGTGTTAATGGTTGTGAAGTAATAAGTGATTGATTGTAGGAAGCATTCGTTGAAATAAAGGCAGTAATTGTGTGATAACCTTGAGCAGTGAATTCAATTTAATAATGCAAAGACGTGTCATTTTCTCTTCGTGTCAGTTAGTTGGAATCGGACTAAAATGTATGTTAGGCATTTTATATTAAATGGTTTTGTAACTTAATCCGCACTGTTTGGTCTCAATAACACTCGTAGACTAAAGAATCCATAGCCCCACATCTCGCTGTTATATGTTGTGTTTCATGATAATAATTTCAATTTAGTATTTGGAAACTGAATTTAATATCGTAAAGAAGAGTGAAGGATGTAATAATTCCACGAGGAATGTTAAGTATAAATTCAATCACAGTTTGGTAATCTCTGCGTAATCAAGGATTACCTGGTGTCAGAACCTGATATAAATTGGTAGAATTAACATCTCCTAGCTAATCTCCTCCCCTTCCCTTTTCGGTTGCAAGTTAAACTTAAACTTAGATGAAAATCTTTAGTAATGTTGGATAGTTAATATAATAGCAACCACTCGCGGTAACCCCACTACAAACTGGTTTTTCAGAATTGGGATAGCAAACATGTGCGTGATTAATTCTGAAAAATGTGTGTTTAGTTGTTACCAACCTTTTGCAGTGAAAAATTGTTGTTTCATGATTAATAAGTTGTTGAGTATTAATTCTATTTTGTTTTGCATAACTTGGAGACTAACTGAAGGTATGTTGCTTGTCTTTACTATATAAAGGGGTGTCTGGAAATAGTTTTTTGAAAAGATGGAAAAATTATTTTAAGTCTGCAAAGTTGAAGCAAGTTGGAGTTGACCAAAGAGGCACAAGATGGCGACAGCAGATAGCGTGACAACAAGTTGGTGCCCAGCTTGGCGGACAGAGGGCGCACGAGTCGGTAGATGGCAGCAGAAGATGTGATGGTGGCGATCAAATGCGTGCGCATCGCATCCACAGCGCAGCTCGAGCGTAAACAAACATGGCTGCATGGATAAGACGGAACAAACTAGCCGATGCCAGAATAAGTGAAAAGTAAGTGCATTTTAATCTCTTGTCAGTATATAGGGACATCTCTATAGTTAATAACATTGTAAAAGTATTGTAATAGAGTCTTGTTCTCAAGTAATGTTATGCGTGCAATGTATTGTGCAAGTTGTGGCTTTTCATGTCGGAGTGCATTTTTATTGTATGTGGCAAAGGCGAGCCTGACTTAACTGCACGTAGTGAGGTAATAAGTGGTATTTGTGTAAGAGGCGCGACAGTTTAAGAGACCTCTCCAGGGCACGAAGTGTAATAAGGTGGCCATTTAAGAGATGATAGTAATGTAAGATGCAAATGAGGTTATACGACAGTAGACTATATTTTTCGATATTGTGGTTTGGTTAACTATTTTGTGAAACTTCCTTTTGAGTGCAAACACGCAGGTGTTTCCTTTTTAGAAGTTAAATGGAAAAATACAGGTTTAATGTTGTTAGGGAGTCGCGACCCAAAATGCAACTGTAAAACAGACCTACTAACCTGTCACATCTTAGTTTGCAAGTTGGAAAACGTGTTGGCATATTAACTACCTATTTCCGTGGGTTAAGCTAATACTGTTTGTTGTTCTTTTGTCTATGGTTCCAAATTATCACAATTGTAGGGTGAAAGCTACAAGTAGCTTAATGGTGTAATACTAAGTCTATTGGTCAAGTTGAAGTGAAATGTAAGGCATCAGTAGAGGTTAATGGTTTGCCCAGGTGGTTTGTTGAAGTAACACAGAGAATGAATTGTATTGCTTAAGGATGAATAACAGAAATGTGTCACCATAATGTTACCTTCAGGCAACTGTGGTATTTAGTGAAGTGTGGTGCCCCACTGAAAGCATGCATGTAGTGATGAGTCATACAGTCGTATGTGGAAATGAGGAATATATGAGAGAGGAGTCTGTAGTCTCGCAGGAACAGGAACAGAGTGAGGAGTAAGTATAATGGTGTAATAATTGTTGTGTTGGCCACTGGTAAGAATATTTGTTGTATATGGAGTAATGTAATGAAGGCATTCCCAGACAGAGTTTGACATGATTTATAGTAGCAGCCACCAGTAAGTGAGTATTGAGAGATTTTTGAAGGCACACTTGAGTTTGGTTATGTTTTGGGTTTTGCTTGCTTGGTTATATCAGTAATGTGTTGTTGTAATGTTGTGTACACTGGTGATGTAAATTGATATAATTTGGTCAAGTTATAATGGGTTTAGTGATGATGGTTATACTTAGTATACCATAACAAGCTGTGTGCAGGTATGTCATCACATGTTGAAGTATTAAGTAAGTATGTGGTGTTGATGGCAGTTAGGATATTTATTGTGTATGATTGAGTTAAGATCTGATCTTGTTATAGTGCAAGTAGAGAATTGTTACGTGCTTGTGATAAAAGATTGGACAGCTGATATGTTAAGTGGACTCTGAACATAAGAGAAGTTGCAAGTGAAATTGAGGTACCATGTCATTGAGATGTGATGCAACTGAAGTTCCCAGAGAGGTAGGAAAAGTATTTTATTATGTAGTGGTCAAGATTGCCCATGTGAAACTGTTGATGTGTGGTATAGAAAATTTGTACAGTCTTTAAGTGAGTGATAGTACACCACCGATATCAAGGTATCGTAAAGACTGATTTTCTATTTCATACAATGCAATGATTGATGGCGAAACGGTTTATTGTTTGTGGAAACACGAGAGTGTAGGCCCAGCTTTAACGTTATCCGGCAATATACAGAGTTCATGCCCAAAGGAGGGAGAGGCCATCCCAAATTTGGCAGTTAAACGAACCTAAAAGTCTGTCGTCCATTTAAACACAGCAGATGTATTATATAAACCTACATTGAATTCTTCATATGAGGGTAATTAACACTTGACTACACTGAAATCGTAATAAATTTGCAGATAAAGCCATGTAATGAATCATTTAGTTGTGAGAAGTGAGCCAGGGCTTTTATTATTTGAAATTGAGAGTCATTAATAGTTTTTTTCTGAAGCTACATAATTTACAAGTAAATTCATTTTCCCCCCTGTTACATTTAGCTATAATATTCGCTATGAGAATTTAAATTATTAACTCTTCTTGGCATTAAGCATAGGTGTTCACATTTTAATTATTGTTGTAATGAAAATACAGAGTAAACTTCAAAAGATAGTTCCAAAGATGCTAATTTGTTGTGAGTTCCTTTGAAGATAAGATTAAAATTGAAGCAAATTTATTGTGGCTCAATGGTTTATGCATGTGAATAAGTTATTGGTATTAACATGCTATTAAGATTTTGGAGTATAGTTATTTCGTTGAGAGATTTTCCTGGGAGTAAGATATTTAAAGAGATTTAGCAACCAGAGATATTTGTGTGTCCACAAGTTTTCTTCATCGTAGTGGCTTATTGTAATGTGTGCAGTGCTTAAGGAATTTTGCATAAGAATTGGTGAAATATTTTATCCATCTGATTGAGTGATTGTCTTGCAAGCTGGTATGAGTCACAGGTCTTCCCATTTTGATTTTGAAATTAGTTTTGCAGTAAATTTGGACTTTAATAGATTGTTCTGAGATTTTATTTATTTCATTGACGTCATACTGTGTATTTAATTTATTCTTTGGTTTTCTTATGTGTCACATTAGAATGAAGTTGTCATGAAAAGCAGGCTGTAAAGGGATGTATTTAAGTTGGTTTACGAGACAGCTAAATGGATTAAGAGATGTTCTCCAATTTTGACAAGTCCTTTTTCAATTGACGTGCTCTTGGAAGGTTGCCTTAGGGTTTAATACTGACGCTCGTGGTGAGATTTAGGGAGATTGACAGATGTAATAGTTGCATTCTAGTTCTCAAGTGACATTATCTAAAATCTGGTTTTGGACATTCATGTTTTATTTGACAAAGTGATGGTAAAGTACAGGTGTGGTATTGAATATGTTATCAATGCTTCACCCTTACTATTTGGCAGTGTTTTCTAAAGTGGACTAGTAAAAGTAAATTGTTGTGACTCAGTAAACATTATGGACCTGTAAGAATAAGAACTGTGTGGCAAATGTAGTTGATCAGCAACACCTTACTGGAGAGTGGTGCGTAGAAGCAAAGTTACATTCTGCGTTTATAATCATCAGTGTATAAGAAACTGCAATAACCAGAACTTTTGTTGGTAGCTACTGTTACCTTACGTTAAACCTTCTCATCTGTATTAATCTTATAACATCTAGGTCAAGAGAACTTATTCAAACTACAAGATTCCGCAAGATTAGTACCAGCTAGAAGGAGTGACTGATTGCGTTGTTACAGAGAGGTTATCATCATTGTCATCGTTGGTTTATACTTCTGCAAGATGTCTGATATTAAAACGAGTGGCAAGCTATGTTGACATCCAGAAATTATCATCGTTGGTTCAGAGTACAAGGAGAGAAGAAGACTTAGAAGTTCAATGTTTTGAAAATTTATCAGAAGAGACTTTAGCAGTTACAGATATATCTATTTTTTGCCCAGCATTGACTGTGTTGAAGAATTATATCACTTTTATTTCGGTTTTTGATTGCTATATTGAACTATGTGTGTGTTGTGATACGTGTGACTACATTGGACAGTGAACAATCATAGACAGCAGTTCGCAGCTTAGTGTGAGAAGTACGGCTGACTGCAGGAAAAGTGAGCTCCTCGAGTTTAATAGGTTCCGAAGGGGTAAAATTATGGCTCAGGTGTGCATTTTGGACAAAGGGGTTGTACACAAAGCACCATATAACTTAATTCAAGTTGCAAATCTAAAGGATTCAGTACAATTTGATGTAGAATTCAGTTTGGACATAATTGGTTTATATTTTTTAATGTTTATTAATTGTTTGTTGAAATTGTTGTAAGATTGTTGTTTTGAATTTGTATTATTACTTCATAGCCTTCGTTTAGTTTTGAAATTAATGTATTTGTTGTGATTGCATGTGATGCACTGTTGAAGCCAAGTATTTGAGGCACTGTGTTTTAAAGGTAATTGATGTTGAGATATGAGACAAGCAATGTTGAGTAAGAGGCAGTTACTGTTATGTGATGAGATGATACTGCTAAGAATTAATAATCAGATCAATACTATTGTGTTGGGATTACGTGCCATTTTGTATCACCACCACAGGCTGAAGTCAGAGAGAGTTTCCATTAAGTGAGAAAGTGACCATGGAGTCAATGAGAGTAATTATGAAGTACTTATACCCAGTGATATTGATAGACTTTGTGAACAAGTTTTTATGAATTTGTTTGTACATCCATTTGATAAATGTATATTTTGGAATCTAATTTTTTGTTCAGAAAGTTTATGTTGAATAAGTAGAATATTATTGTGAATTCTAATCCATGAGTGAAATTTTTAACTTGATTTGGAAGAGCTAAAGAATTATTGTGAATATTTTGTCGTTGTTTGGGAGCATTTTTACTGATTATGGAAATATTGGTTTTTGAGAATTTGATGAATTTTGAATTTAGTACTTGAGTAAATTTGAGTAATGATTTTGTTTTATAAATGTTAACTTTGAAATTTTTATTTGTAATAGAAATTTTGTAAGGAGATACTCCTACCAGATAGTAATTCCTACCAGTTTTTTTGAAAGTAAAGTCTTTGAGTTAAGTAATGTTGACAAAGAGAGAGAAAGAGATTAAATGTATCTTGCTTAGTTAAAAGTGGTCCATGAAACAGATTTAATGATTGTGATTTAAGTGGAAACATATAACAAGTACTGTCGCAGATTATAATGTTTCAGCATCTTCGAGATGCGGGCACGAGAATGATGAGCAGATGGACCAGTATTCCAAACAGCTGTGAGAGGTCGACAACCCAGGACATCAGTGTTTCAGTAGATCATCACCCCAACATCGAATCGTATTCCAGACAGCCCTAACATCAAGAAGATTGTCAGCCACCCCTCCTCAACATCATCAGTTCCTGACAGCCCTAACATCAAGATTGTCAACATCCCTCCCCTCCAACATCGACATCAACATCGATTAGCTGACGTATTATTGTGTGGAACTCAGTTGCAGAAGAGTAGATTTTTTCAATTTGGTATCATAGTAACTGTAGTTTGGTGAATTTAGAACTTCAGTAGATTTTGAGTTTGTAGAGTATATTGACGGACTTCAATGATTCAAGTGATTTTGTACTATTTATTGATTTTGGTAAAAGAACAATGGTAATTTAAAACCTTTAATTTTGATTTCATTGGTAAATTCCATTTGATTACAATTTGATTTTGAAAACATTTTTCTGATTATTGAGATAATCTGATTATTTTGATTGTTCCCAGTGACACTTTGAAATTGACACAAACAATTTTGTACACTTTATGATTTTATTTGATGATATATATCTGACTTTGTGTGATATTTCTTGAAACTTGAAGATGAAATTACTGTGTTTTTCAATGAAGTCCGAAGGTTAGATTTTTTCTTAGAAGAGAACATGACACGATCAAAGAGCTTTGAGTATTTATAGTTAGTCAGTTTGTCTCCAAAAGTGTTCAGTCTTTGTTATAATAATTTCTAAAGTATTTGGTTGGTTTTAATATGGATAACATGTCGTAAAGTAGCTCAAACTTCCCCGGTGTAACTTATTCGGTTGATTAAGCTGCCATTTATATGTGTTGGTAGAAGTTGCCGCTAGTCATAAGAAGTATTCAGTCGCCGTTGCATTTTATTGTGTGTACCTGAGAGAGAGAGCGGCCTATTTGTGTTAATGGTTGTGAAGTAATAGGTGATTGATTGTATGAAGCATTCGTTGAAGTAAGGGCAATAATTGTGTGATAAAAAAAAAAAAAGCACTGCTCAAGGGTTTTTTTTAAAAAAAAAAACTACTTAACATCTCCTATAACAACTAGGTCCTTAGAGACGGGAAAGGATGGGGGGCAGGGAATGGGAAGGAATTCGGCCATGGCCTTTTTGAAGGAAGCATCCCGGCATTCACCTAGAGTGATTTGGGGAAACCATGGAAAACCCAAATCTGGATGCCCGGACGGGGATTCGAATTGCCGTCCTCCCGAATGCGAGGCCAGAACGCTAGCTGTTACACCACAACACTCGGTTTAAGCAGTTAATTCAATTTCAATTTAATAATGCAAAGAACGTGTCATTTTCTCTTCGTGTCAGTTAGTTGGAATCGGAGTAAAATGTATGTTAGGCATTTTATATTAAATGGTTTTGTAACTTAATCTGCACTGTTTAGTCTCAATAACACTCGTAGACTAAAGAATCCATCGCCCCACATCTTGCTATTATATGTTGTGTTTCATGATAATAATGTCAATTTAGTATTTTGGAAACTGAAGTTAATATCGTAAAGAAGAGTGAAGGATGTAATAATTCCACGAGGTAAGTTAAGTATAAATTCAATCGCAGTTTGGTAATCTCTGCGTAATCAAGGATTACCTGGTGTCAGAATCTGATATAAATTGCTAAAATTAACATCTCCAACTAATCTCCTCCCCCCCCTTTCGGTTGCAAGTTGAACTTAAAGTTAGATGAAAATCTTTAGTAATTTTGGATAGTTAATATAATAGCAACCACTCGCTGCAACCCCACTACAGAATTCTGTATTAAGTGCACGAAATAAAGAGAGGGAAAAAAGGATTGAGAGGTCCAAATTAAGAAGGGATCCCTCAAAACCCACTTGTTCTTCATGCAGGAAGTTTGGACATGTGGAATGGGACTGCAGAAGTAATAACAGAAGGCAAGCTGAAAGTCTAAATGTGACTTTATCGGGCAGAAGAGTTAGGCAGTGGATGTAGATAAATATGAGCTTAAAGAATTAAGAGCTTCGCGGCAAGGGCTGGGATGATTAAAAACAAATCTGAAAGAATTCAGGGGAAACTGTAAGGAAAATGATGACCCAGGGCAAGGTACGTGGTGCGGGAAATTCAACTTGTAGAGGTACAAAGTGGAGTGCAGCTTTTACCATCCCAGAAAAAAGCAATAAATGTAAGCGTGAGAAGAACAAGCCTGAAAATTGTAATACATATCCATAGTTAATGTTGGGAAAGAAGGAAGAGGAAAACTGCAACTAGGCTGTTGTTGTTTTTATTTTGGGCCCGTCGATATCGAGGACATTAGCGTCCTAATGATTACCTGCTATAACTGTGGCTAAAAAATATACTAAAATACTATCTGCATGGACGACTGTAAAAGGGTCGGCCATACAGACAGCAAATAAAACAGTTCACAAAAATAAAACGTAGCTTTAAAGGGGCCACCAGGACCTAAGGCTGCAGAACACCTGGTTAACTCTAGAGGGGCCAAACAGGTTCGCAGAAAAATTAAAAACCACTGCATGTCTCGCTGACTGTATAATGGCCAGCAAGACAGGGATTATAACCATATAAAACATATAAACAGTACACATGGAAGAGTGGTTGTAAAGAGGCCTCACATCCATCTTAAAACTAGGACGATCTGCCTAAAAATTTTAGGCACTAGACCAGCCAAAACACAATATTTTAAAACAGTCGCCAAATTGCTGGTCTCATTGTTTAAAATGAGGGACAGATCGTTGGCCAAGCCAACGTGTGCCCTCAAGTCTTAAAACAATATACAATCAATTAAAATGTGATGCACCGTCAGAGGTACAACACAAATATAACATTCCGGAGGGTCCTCCTGGCGGAGAAGAAAGCTGTGTGTCAGAGGAGGCGAGTAAGGAGAAACTCATCCTTCCTCGCCCGCTGGAAGGAGCTGCTCTACGGCTGAACGGTCGGTTTGACCTGCTGGAGCTTATTATGCTCGACTTCCAGCCACTGCCTCTGCCAAATACAAACAAATCTCTTCGCCACCGAGGCAAGGTCTGACTTTCGGATCGGAGCAAAGTCGATTCGGACCTTGTCGCAGGCTACATTGGCAGCAACATCGGCTGCCTCGTTCCCCCTGATTCCCACATGGCCGGGTACCCAGCAGAATACGACCTCCTTTCCAGAAGATTGGAGCGATCGGAGGGTGTCCTGTATGCCTTGGACAAGACTATCTGCTGGGTACATGCTTCCTATAGCCTGGTTGCAACTGAGGGAATCACAGCCAGACGCAGCACAAATGCTGGGTATCGGACTGGTGCGGTATGCACCTGTGGCGAGACGAATTCCTGCATGGTGGACACTATCCAGTATACATAGATAACTGTCCAGCGCCGAACCGTAGACAACGCAACAATACTCCATCCGCGACCGTACAAAGGCTTCATAAAACTGTAGCAGGCAGGAGTGGTCAGCGCCCCACGACCTGCCACACAGACACTTTAAAACATTAAGAGCTTTCAGGGCTCTGGCTTTGACATCTTTAAGATATGGCAGCCATGTAAGCCTACTGTCCAAAATAAGGCCCAGAACAGTTTCACTAAAACCTAAAACGGTGTTCCTCAAGGTGAGATGAGGTGCTGCTAAAAGAATTCTACTGCGGCTAAAAAGTACACACTGGGTTTTCTCAGCAGAGAAACGAAAGCCGGTGTGTACTGACCATTCATCCAGCCTATTGAGCGTAAGCTGCCGCTCAGCGCTTCTCAGGCTAGCCGATGGAATAAAAATTAAAAAGTCGTCAACGTATAAGGAGTACCGGATTGGCCTCCTTATAACAGTTGAGATGATATTTATGGCAATAGCAAAAAGGCTTACACTTAAAACTGAACCTTGAGGAACACCGTTTTCCTGAAAAAAAAGGTCTGACACTTCTCTACTGACTGGGTACCGAAAGCAATGTCGAGATAAAAATGATTTTTAAAAATCGGGGCAGATTTCCCCTGAAACCCCATTCATATAGCTGTTTTAAAATAACATGCCGCCAGGTAGTATCGTATGCCTTTTTGATGTCAAAAAATATACCCACAAGGTGTTGGCTACGTATGAGCGCGTCCTGTATGGCCGCTTCCAGCAGGATTAGGTTACCTGTGGTGGAATGGAATTTCCTGAATCCACACTGAAAACGGCTCAGCAGTTTACGGGACTCGAGACACCAGACGAGGCGGCGGTTAATCATCCACTCTAGTGCCTTCCCAACGCAGCTAGTTAAGGCGATGCTACGATAGCTACCTGGCAACAACTTGTCTTTACCTGGTTTTAAAATTGCTTCTTTCCACGAGTCGGGGAGGTGTCCTCCGGTCCAAATATCATTAAAAATACCCAGGAGGTACTCTTTAGCATCTTTGTTAAGGTGCCTCAGCATCTGGTACTGGATCAGGTCAGGCCCTGGCGCCGTGTCTTTGACGCTTTGTAGAGCAGACTCCAGCTCCCACGATGAAAATGGTCTATTGTAGTCCTGCAATTCCGACGAGTCGAAGCAAAAGATTTGCCTCTCGGCAGATATTCTTCGTTGCCGGATCTGTTGGTGCAATCCGGCAGACGAATTGATGGCAGCGAAATACTCTGCCATCAGCTGCGCAATACTTCGCTCGTCGGTGACTACACGCCCCTGATCCAGTAATCCAGATACTAGCGATCGAGAGTACCTCCCGGATATACGGCGGATTGACTCCCATACTTTTGTTGATGGTGTGGAACAGTTAATGGTGCTCACGAAGTTCTGCCATGATCTCTTTTTGCTCTCCTTAATCACATGGCGAGCGTTAGCTCTAGCAATCCGGAACACTGCGAGGTTGTCATGTGTTGGGTGCAACCTAAACCAGCGCATGGCCCGTCTCCGGCCCTGAGTAGCGGAACGACATTCATCGTTCCACCAAGGGACAGGCGTTCTGCGCAGCGCCCCGGAACTGCTAGGCATGGACATATCGGCCGCCCGAAGAACCACTTCTGTGAAGTGTTTCACTTTGTCATCGGTGGCCCAGCGAAGTTGGAGTATGACTGACCGGCTATAAAGTTGCCAGTCAGCTCTGCCGATATTCCTCTTCCGTGTTGTAATTGTTTCGCCCCGTTCGCACTCTATGCGTAACCAAATTGGGAAGTGGTCGCTTTCATGTAGGTCACGATCCACCTCCCAATGCACGGAGTCAGCAATCGATGGAGAGCAAAGAGAGAGACCAATGGCAGAGGACGAACCGGAAGCAGTAGTGAAGTGTGTCATCTGACCGGTATTTAGGACGCACAGATCCTCTTGCTCCAATAATCTACAAATCTCTCGACCTCTGGGGCAATTGGTGGTCGAACCCCACAACGCATTGTGCGCGTTAAAGTCTCCCAATAGGAGAAAAGGCCGAGAGAGTTGCCGAGTGATATCAACCAGCTGACCGTAATCAACTGGTGTCCCCGGCGGTAGATATATAGAGCATACAGTTAGTTGCACCGGTCCATGTAGTTTAACCGCTACTACTTGTAAACGAGAGGTGAGAGCTACAGGTTCGGAGTGGACAGTGTTCAGTACAAACACAGCCACTCCCCCTTTCACTCGATCACCCTCGGATCGTCCTTTCGGTAAACATCAAAACCTCTTAGCACAGGTTGATGTGTTGGTCTGAAGTGTGTCTCTTGGAGACAGAGACACAAAGGATGAGACCATGCTAAGTGCTGTAACTCCTCTTCTTTGTGAGCCATAAAACCGTTGATGTTCCACTGGAGCATAGGAGCCATCCTACCGATTAAATTTCACCCGCCCCGGTTCGGGTGGGTCTTCAGTCTCCGTCTGCTAAGGAACGAGACAAGTCTCGTCCACCAGCATTGCAGATTCCTCTGGCTCCGAAGAGTCAGACGTCTCCGACTCAGGTTCCTCATCCACTACCTCCTTCATCTTCTTTTTCCTCGACCTCTTTTCCTTCTTCTCCCTGCCAGTAGGTAGTCTGGGAGGGGACGAAGAGGGAGATTTGACAAACTGAGTTACCCATGAACGGCATAATAGACCGGGACCTTCTTGTAAAGTATGGAGCCATAATTGACTATACATAACTATGGCTCATGTTGGAAAGCATAAGAGAAGTCGGGGGCACAAAGAAAATTCAAGGTAAGTCCATGAAAGCAAACAAGCAAGCAGTACAGAGATGCAATAGGTAGAATTATGTCCGTGAGAAGAGAGGATATTAAAGGTAAGTGTTGTGGGCTGCGGGAGCGGGATAGCAATAATGCTATAGGGAGTGATACACCCAGCAGTTTATCTGCCAGAAGCACTGGTTGACGTGACGGCACAGACGTGACTATGATGAAACCTATGGAAAAGTATGTGAGGTTCTCCTGCCCCGCCCTGTCAGTATAATTTATTGACATAGATGAAACAGAAACTACTGCGACAGTGAGTAAAGCCAAAGAAATTATAAATGGGTTGGCGGACGAAAGATTAAAATTGTTAAAGCAGAAGCTTAGGGTAGATCATCTGAATAACGAAGAGAAGGCAGCCATCGTGGAGTTATGCAGTGCATGTAATGATATTTTTTACTTACCTGGGGATAATCTGACCAACACCACCACGGTAAAACATGAGATAGTGCCAACTCCGGAAGCCCAGGGGCGGGTAATAAACCAGAGGCCCTACCGAATTCCGCAGACACAAATATAAATCCTATAGGAGGATTTAGATAAATTGAAAAAAGGAGGGAGTGATAACAGATAGTAAAAGTCCTGAGAACTTTCCACTCCTGCTGTTACTGAAGAAGCCAGTTGCCGAAGGGCAGAAGCGTTGGCGGATAGTCATGGAATATCGCAAGCTTATTGAAATAGCAGTGGGGAATATATATCCACTACCACTTATAATGGTAATCTTGGACCAGTTAGGAAAAGCCAAATACTTGAACACATTTGATTTATCACATGCGTACTACCAGATTTTGCTGAATGAAAACCAAGGGAAATTAAAGGCTTTAGTGGCCCATATGGACAATATCAGTTCAAGCGAATGGGAATCGGGTTAAAAACGGCACTGGCCTGTTTTCAGAAGCTGATGAATATGGTAATGGCTGGTTTACAGGGCGAAAAGGCATTAATTTATCTGGACCATTTAATGTGGCATGCGCCCACCTTGGAAGAGCATAATAAGCATTTAGCAGAAATCTTTGACAGACCTAGGCTGCCTAATCTTAAACTGAGGGTGGACAAGTGCTCTTTCTTACACAAGGAGGTCACATATTTAGGGCACATGATAACTACCAATGGCGTGAAGCCAGATCGGGGGAAGATTAGTGCCATAAATAAGTTCCCCCCACCTTGAACAGTAAGGAAGTTGAGAGGTTTCCTGGGATTAATGGGATACTAGAGAAGTTCATAGAGAATTTTAGTGAAAAAATCAAACCACTGAACTACCTGCTTAAAAAAAGGGGTATACTAAGTATGAAAAGAAGAGTAGGAAACTGCCTTTCCGAGCTAAAAAATAATTTTTCCTCCAGTCATACAATACTCGGATTTCTCATTAGTTTTTCATTAGTGTGGATACTAGTGGTTCGTCGCTAGTGGTAGTTATTAGCCAACCATATGACAAGGGTGATTTGCCCATTAGATATGCATCCTGGTCGCTCACCAATATCTAACGGGGGTGGAGCACAATTAAGTGGTAATCTTTGGCAGTGGTGTGGGGCATAAACCAATATCGACTAAATATGTTTGGTACGAGTTTTGTTGTATATACAGACCAAAGGCCGCTCACTTGGCTAGCAAGTATTACTGATCCATCATCCAGGCAGCAAAAGTACTTAATACACTTGGAGCATGAGCAATTGATGATTGTAAAGGCAGCGTTTAATACGACCAGTAAGAATTTAGTTGAACTGGCAGAAGTAGAGGCGACCCTAAGGAAGAGGTGATAGCACTAAATGAATATCTAGAGAACACAATAGGACAATGCTATGAAAAATTAGTCTATCTACACTTATCAATGGACAATTTTATGAACATCGGTTGTATTCGGCAGTACAGCACGTGAGTACGACTTAATTATCAACGCAGTAACAGCACAGCATGGCATGCTCGAGCAACATTTAATTACCACAGCACAAATCATCAAGTATTTGAGGAAGGTTCTGGCTGCATTGGGGGATAAACAATTACCAACTTCCCTTATTCCTGAGTGTGGATCTCAATTATTAAAAATTGTGACATCAGATGCATTTATCATGGAAGACATGTTAGGTTAAGCTATTAACATACCGTTGATTGACTCTACCATATTTCAGATATATCGCCCTTTACCTCTGCCACATTTATTAAATGGAATTAACGACACCTAAATGTACCTTGCTCCAGCGAAAGATCAGCTAAGTCTAGATGTAACGAGACGACATTATACTATGCTATTACCAAGAGCGCCAATGTAAAAACTTAGATTCCAGTATCCACATCTGCAAACAGACCTTCGTACTCCAATCGGACATACAGATGGGCGCTGTGAGTTCAAACTACTGCAAACACCACGCAGTATGCCAAGCAATTGCGCACTCAGGGTGGAACTCAGCCACAGTACATGGACCTACTAGGAACACATGATTATATGCGACACCAAAAAATGTACGAATTACTGTGATTTGTGACTAGCTGTGACGTTCAGCTGGCTGGTACAGGGAAACTGCGGTTCAGCCAGAAGTGTAGGGAGTATGAATCGGACATAATGCTGCAGTCGGAGCATAGCTCCACTGGACTTACGCCAGGATCTACCACAACTTACGGGGTGTATCTACAATAGACCCATTATGGATCCGATACATCCAGGACCACCACTTAGATTAACTGAAGCATGTAGGCATGGAGTGTGTAAGGCAATTCGTTACTTAGTGATAAATTAATGTCCTGGTGGTACTACTCAACACGACGTGAATTTCAGTCTTAATTAAATGTTCGTAAGATTACAGGTTTGATACCGTCAGGTCGCCAGTGGGGATTCCACAACTAATACTAATAATTCATAGTCACTCACAAAATCAATCACGTAAACAGTTAGCAGTAGCAGTTAGCGGGAATTGCCAACACATAAATCACACAAAAGTTTACATTCAGAACACACATTTATTGTCTGAATAAGCAAAAGAAATACGTCGCCGAAGTAACCACCAGTTACAAAGACTCGTGCTATCGGAACTTCTTTACCAAAGCGTGCAAGATTCGAACCGAGTAGGTACAAGTAGCATGTGGTGTCACTATCACAATAGTTTATCCGGAACACTGTTCTTGTCCTCATACACCGACACTCCAAATGCTTCTTCAAATCACCGTACAAGTTAATGGAATAGTTATAAGCACTTTTTATAATATTCGTCCTCGCGGCATCGTTCTCAACAGTCGTCCACTTTCGACATTCGCTTCCCGCGCGCCCGCCGCAAACGATACTCCTCTGCCATCTTCCTCTTACTGCCAAAGATAAACTCTCGCAGACGCTACTCTCGAATCGCGTCGGTTCGATTGCATCGTTACACCCCCCTCGTTGGCTTTAAGGCGTAAGATACGGTTGACAAACGCGTATCCTTTCGCCTGACCCAACCTTACTGACATTTGAGAATTTTTCAAACCCTAAACAAATCTGGTGGTACTCGGCTAATTCATTTACAAAAATGGGTACATCATTAGAACAAAACATCAGACCAAATACAACATCGAAGAAAACATCGAATACAAAAGTTAAACCTCACCAAAACACACCAGTCTCCTTGAGTATACACAATATGAATATATGACAATAAACACAAATGAAAACAAACTTGAAAATTATCAGAAGTCATTCAGTTTCCTCCGGAAACATTGTGCAGTCACTTTCCTTCTCACAAACCACAGGATACATTGATTACAATTCCCTGCCTCGGGGCCACACTCCTATGATTCACAAACTAACAGTACTGCAATCATTCTTTCACTCGAAGCCAGTTAAATCAGTAGGAAAAATCCTCCCCATGCTTACATTCCCCTTTTTGTGAACCCTTCTTCATTTTAAGAAAGAAGCAAGTTAAATGAAACAAATAAGTCATGCCACACAGACAACACTAATCCGAAAACGTTCAAAGGCGGGAAGCATGGTGGCACCAAGAGGCGAGCCCTTTTACTCTATTGTTTGACTCCCCCCACCACCTTGTGTCTCCGCACTCATAACCAACTATTCGCAAGAACCCACACCATCAAAGCATTTACTACCGATACTATCCCACACAAAATCCCTACACCTATCTGATCTCGTGACCCTTATTCTAGACATCCCTTCATAATGTAATTCAAAACACTTATTGCTTAACCCATACCAAACATCCTCGTGACCTATATCAACCAAAGGAAAACACCTAGCGAGAACTACTAAACTAAGCAAGCTTATAAGATACAAGACTTTTATGAAAGAAATCAAGGTTTGTACCAAACATTTATATTGCAAGTGTGCTTCAAACTTAAAACCTATGAAAATCAGTTTGTTCCAACATAAACTATTTACAAGGAAAAAACTAAAAATTGTGTTGCATGAATAACATAAATCCCTAATGCTAAAATAAGAATGTTTGTATTTGAATTTCAGGACGTTGAGACCCTCGTGAAACAAGTCCAATTTACTTTTGGACCAGAATGGGATTATTTCTTTTTTCTTAACATACACTCCCGGTTCTTCCCTCCTAACCTTCCTTTTCTTTCTACGTTTCCTTTTTTTCATTGTGGCATTACACTTTCCAAACCTAACTACCATACTAGGTGAGTGAATCTCCCTCTTCTTCAACTTTATCCCTTCTTCCAGCAAAACCTCCCTAGTATCATCATGGAAAATAGCATTGAGACTAGCCTCAGAATTCGAATCTATCCCCACATGATCCTCTACTGTCTTTTGACTCCCAGAACTGACCATTTCTACTTCCATTGACTCTCCCTCTCCAACATCGTCTCCTCCTCCAACAAACATCGAAACTTCTCCAACCGTTACCTCCCCACTACTCCCTTGGTTACACTCCACCTCAAATGTCACGATGATATCATCTGGCAAGTCCGAACCTCCCTCCTTTAAATAACTATCTACTTTCCTGTAGGCCGCGTCTTCAAGCTCCTTCCAACCAACCCCCTTCTCCTCATCATCACCAGTTATCTCGGAAATTGGCCTCTGCAAGCCCTCTGCCCCTGCTGAGACCGAAACAGTGGCAGACATTAGTTTACCGGCCTTTCTTCCCCTGGAGTTTGGGAAGGTGTCCCTTGCTGGCTAGCCTGATTGTTCGACTGTTGCCTACCATTGAAATTTCCCCCAAACCTGGGTCTCTGGCCCCAATTTTCCCTCCAATTCTCATTCTGGCGACCCGTTCCCCCGTGAAACTGTGATTGTCCCCGTTGGTCCCGATTATGACCCCCTCGGGTACCCTTCTCATGAATATCGATTCTCGTCAGCATATCGATTGCTTCGGCAACCGAGCAAATCTTGTGACTAGCGAAAATTAGCTGCGTCTGCTGTGGCAGTCGAGAAGCAACTGTATGTACCAACTCCCCCTCGCTATAAGCCCCCTCCAGATATTTGCAAGAATCTACACATTGCATGAAAAAATCCTTTTGTGTCCCCCTATCGGCCCTATAAGGCTCCCCCGACATCAATTCGCGGCGTACTGCCACCTGTCTATCCACCGACCAATAATTCTGAAGAAATGACTTTTTGAACTGTTCAAACGTACTGCAATTTTCTGCAAACCAATTAGCCCATAGTCTAGCTCCCCCAGTCAAATGTTTACGGACCATTTCTATTTTCTGCCTCTCACTCGCCAAGCAAAACGGACCAAAACTCTCAAAATTTGATATGAATTCCACCGGGTGAATGCTACCATAGTCATCAAACTTCCCCCAGTCGACTTTCTCTTCACCCCCACCCACGGGCGATGCCGAACTAAGCCAACTTCTCACTTTAGTCATCTCCCCCCTCACCACTTCGGGAACCTTCACCTTCGTTACCTCCTCTATCAACGCAGAACATTTCTCGACATTTTGGGAAACCAACTTGACATTAGAAACCAATTCCCTTACCTTCTCTTCTCCTACCTTCATCTTCTTATTCAGTAGGACAAAGTGGGTTTCCACCTCATCCAGCCTCTGCGCGTTGCCCGTCCCAATCTGCTCAACCATGTCCACTCTTTTGTCGAGCACCCCGACATCACGACGCAGACACACCGTCTCCTTCCCTAGACTCTGTTCTAGCTTTTCCAGCCCATCAGTTAGGATCGAAGCCCGTCTCTTACATTCCGACTTGTTCTCCTCCAACCCAACCTTAAGCTCTCCAAACTTTATCCGCAATTGGTTATGAAAATCAGACCGCAGGTCATGAATATTTGATTGCAAAGAATCCATCTTTGAATGCAAAGAATTATTATCTGATTTTAAAGAATTAATATTTGAATGCAAAGAATTATTAATAATATGCAACTCCCCTTGAAAATCAGACCGCAGGTCATTAGTATTTGAATCTATTTTTGAATGCAAAGAATTATTATTTGATTCAATCTTTGATTGCAAGGAATTAATATTTGATTGCATGGACTTTAGGTATTCAAACATAGTGGCCAGTGACAGCTCCGGTTCCACAGAAGCGGATGTAAACTGATCGGTGTGCCCATCACCAGTATCATCCAAAGGCTCGCGGTTTGGTACCACCAGCCCCCCATCATTGACATCACTCTCAGACGCCATGGCACAACTCAACATTAACTACAATTTACCAAATTTGAAAGAAACTAGGACCACAAAATACTTCAGTCACGAATACTTCCCTCTTAGCTTTAGCATCAAAGTTCCAGAAATTACTTTGCTCAAAAAATTAAAACACTCGGAACTAGTTAACACTTTATAACCAAAGCATTACTAAAATAATTCGTTGACTCCAGTCTCATTAAAATTAAATTTTCCACTCATGTGGTTCCTTGAAATTTAAGAGAAGTCGAAAGAAACAAAAAAATTACTCCCGTGAGTCCACAGAAAAATTAAAAAAATCCCGTTACCACGAAAACTAACTACTGGTTCAAACTGACAAGCTTCTATTTTAAACAAATTGCTTGGGGATTTTCCCACTCATTTAACTATTTAAAAATTGAATAAAGGTCGAAAGAAATTTATTTCGACCTGTTCACATGAAATTAACAAATTCTGTTTGAAACCGAAAAACTACTCCTGTCAGTTTGTGAACCTTACATAGAAAAATTGAAATTTGCACTTCCCTTTCGTCGATTCACAGCTGCCGTCTGCTATTCTGCCGACCGCTGCGTGCCCGCGTCGTACCGCGCCGCCTCGGTGTCGAGTTGTTGTTGTTGCTTGGTCCGCGTCTGCCGAAGTACTGCGCCGCTCGGCTATCGTCGTGTATGCTCGGGTTACGTCGTTACTACACTGTTATGCTCGAGTCTCGTTGAAATAAGCCCATTATCGCCGATTGTTGTTATTCAAACTACTCACACTTTCCTACTCAGTTTTTACAGCATAAAATCCACTTCGGTGTTGACTAATGTCATTTACTACCTCCGTTTTCACTTATGCTGTCCTGTCACGGGAAAGCCATGTAAGGCAATTCGTTACTTAGTGATAAATTAATGTCCTGGTGGTACTACTCAACACGACGTGAATTTCAGTCTTAATTAAATGTTCGTAAGATTACAGGTTTGATACCGTCAGGTCGCCAGTGGGGATTCCACAACTAATACTAATAATTCATAGTCACTCACAAAATCAATCACGTAAACAGTTAGCAGTAGCAGTTAGCGGGAATTGCCAACACATAAATCACACAAAAGTTTACATTCAGAACACACATTTATTGTCTGAATAAGCAAAAGAAATACGTCGCCGAAGTAACCACCAGTTACAAAGACTCGTGCTATCGGAACTTCTTTACCAAAGCGTGCAAGATTCGAACCGAGTAGGTACAAGTAGCATGTGGTGTCACTATCACAATAGTTTATCCGGAACACTGTTCTTGTCCTCATACACCGACACTCCAAATGCTTCTTCAAATCACCGTACAAGTTAATGGAATAGTTATAAGCACTTTTTATAATATTCGTCCTCGCGGCATCGTTCTCAACAGTCGTCCACTTTCGACATTCGCTTCCCGCGCGCCCGCCGCAAACGATACTCCTCTGCCATCTTCCTCTTACTGCCAAAGATAAACTCTCGCAGACGCTACTCTCGAATCGCGTCGGTTCGATTGCATCGTTACAAGTGGATCAAGTTAGCAGCTACATTACAGAAAGTTCCCCACACCTCAGGAGAACAAATTAAACTACTGAACATCGGAATTGTTGTGGTACTTTTGCTTGTCCCAACTACGTGGCTCATACATCATTATGAGTGTTGCAGGCACACGCTGCTGCAAGCGGCCCGCAAAAGACTGAGTGGGCGCGAAACCACCCCGCCTGAAGCCGGCCACCACAGCAGGGCACCCGCTAACCGCAACAGCACGCTCCGCGACCGACGTACTGCCAGGGAGCACGCCGCACTCATGCGTGGGTGGTTCATAGAATTTATTTTGTAAATAGTGTGTCATACAAGATCCTCTCTTGTATCTTGGCAAATCAATAAAGTGCGTTTTTTGATCACCCTTAGATATGTATACAAGCCTGTATTGTAGTAACAAGTTTAAATTATGTTATAAACTGTTGTAAAATGATTGTATATATTCTGTGATGTATTCAATCAAATATATTGTATGGAGACACTATGTAATTAATTCACTGTGAGCTCTGCCTGATCAAGCCATGCGCAGCAAACTTAGTAAACCAGCGGCCAGGCAGGCAGATACTGAATCACTTCATGTCAGTACTCCCGCCATTTTCGGGGCCTGAGTGGCTGGATTTGGATCGTGGTAGATTAGGTTAAGTACAAAGATACGATAAATTTTGATGGCTAGGCCCTCCAAAAATTTTTCGTTTCTTCGGGAGGGTAGGTGTCGCGTGAACGCCAGTGACTTGCGCCAAGCCGACGACCAAATTACATCACTCACTGTTTTAAAGCACGTTCAGCACAGTCAGCGCGGGGTAGCGTATATAAACCCGTTACTGGATGGTACAGATAGATTGGTCGACCCACAAAAATAGTGTGTACCACTGGACTTCGCTGGCTGGCTGCAGCGGGTTCTGACCACACACAAAGTAAGCTGAACTAATTGTATTTCTATCATTTGGGACTTAACAATAGCTCAAGCTGTTCGGCTGCATAACGTTTGTGAGTAAAGGCTGGCAATAAAGGCCTGAGGCAATCAATTGTGAGACTTAGTCCGCCTAACCACTCTGCTTCCCTCTGAAATTATCTAACCTGAAGGTTATAGCACCGCTCGGCATAACCAGGGTTAGCTCTAGCCACTGTAGAGGTGCTGCCCGGAGTTGTAAGAGAACTGGGAATGCAACAACTGCCTGCTATTTATGACACATATAATGTTTAATCATAGAATTTGTTAACCACATTTCATGCAAATATATCATTATATAATATTCAACCACTTTAATACAAAAAGCAATATATTGTCAACACTAAGAGCGACTGCTATTTCATAAATTTATCTGGATGAGAATATTTTCTGGCCTGGCCATCTATTACTGTATGTGAACTTGCATAGCAGACTATATCTATAATATTAAAATTTGTAAGCAAGCTGCATATGTCTCTTTATTTGAATAGGTACCGCACAAAAACTACCACAGCAATTTGGATGGGGTTTTCAAAGTTTTAGAGCTAATAGTCAACATTAAAATCTGCAGAAATAGAGAATGACTTACATGTACCAAGCTACAAGGCCACATTAAAATCTGCAGAAATAGAGAATGACTTACATGTACCAAGCTACAAGGCAAGTAATTAAAACATGTTTGTATTTAAGATTAATGAGCACAGATTATTATGTATTTCAGCCATGCACTACTTTCGAAAAAATCTGTCACACAACTTAATTTAGGATTCAGATTTTTTTTTACTTTGGACTGCATTAATTGAAATAAACGGCACACCTGAATCAATAAGCATTGACTTGCGATAGTTAAAGGTCAGTCAACAAGTAAAATGAGTTAGATTACTAATATGGTATATATATACTGTTTCTGTACAGTTAAACTGTTTGTCTTAGGTACAATACGTCTTCCAGAATGCTGTACTATAAAATATGTTAGTTAATACACCCATATTTCCTCTTTACATGTCATTATGGATACAACATTCAGTTATTTTCTCAAATGAAGATGCCTAAGAAATAGCTACCATAAATATCAAAACGTAAAAATAAGTATTTGTTGCATAATAACAGCCATTATTTCGATGAACTTTAGTCAATTAATGTAATTTGCCATAATTTGCTAATATTATTGAATAAGGAACATGTGTACAAATTTTGCCTGCTGTTCAAACCACAGTCAGAAGAATCAAATTTTTTAATTAATTATTGTGTGAATTTTAAAAAAAAAATAGTTTAAAAAGGTTTATTTTTGTGACATAAGAAGTGAAGCAACATTTATGAGAAATAAGATTACTTGCTGTAGAGTTATTGATGATAGCAACAATGAAACCAATAAAATTGAAATTTAACCTAACCATATTAATAGCTAATGTTTCCATTCGAAAATCTGAGGTTTTGTCACATGCTCATTAATAGATTCACAGTTTTGTCATCAAAACTTGCCTCACTGGAAGTACTTACATGTGATGGAAATAATGACATCAGTTGTCGAAAGCAAAGGGAATCACAAATAATTCATGAACTAATGCTACATCACGTAAATTATAAAGCTATTATTTGTCTGTTACCCCCATCCTACCTTATACTTCATCAAAACTTATCAGCTATCATTCTGGTCTAGACTTTATTTCAACTGAACCAGAAGCTCTGATAATATTTTCACTGGGAAATCATAGCTTAAGGGACATGCACATTAATACATACACTGCATCATGATCAAATCTTGACACTTTCGAATTACTTAAATGTGGCTGAAATAATGGCAATTTGAAAGGGAAGGTAATTAAAAATAATTCCTAATATGTGATACTGCATAAGATTAGTTTTGATCTAGATTACTTTCTATTTTAAAGCAGAAATAATCGATAGAGTCAACATATTGCCATCATAAAACAAATATCCAAACAGCAAAAATAATCTACTTCAGAGCTTAAACTTTATTGATTTTTTTTTTTTTTTTTTTTTTTTTTTTTTTTTTTTTTTTTTTTTTTTTTTACAGAATGTAAATAAATTTTTATTATTATACTGAAATATACTATTACTGTTATTATTAATAGAGAAACTGTTTTATTATAACACACTTCTAAGAAGTTGAAGTTGTAGGTAACTACTATAACGATATAAATTTGTGGTGCCACGCTTATCATGCAGTTCTCCATATCAGTATTTAAAAATGGCACACAGAGGCATTACCTACCAAGTAAGGTGAAGGTAACATCTTATTTCACTTAAACATTGGTTCACTTACTTACACCACAGGGGGGGGGGGAAATTTAAACTTTTTTTTTTACTTACATCTACGAATAAGTATATTTAATTTTTCAAATAGCTTTTCTATTATTTAATAAATTGTATTACATTAAATCAAGAATAAAACCAAACTCACAGATATCAGTAAACTAACCTAAGGTTACAAGTAAAACAAAGGAAAATTTTCAGAAGACATTTACATTTATAATTCATTCCTGTCTATGTCAATATTTGATAATGGAAAAAATCGGTAAAGAATTTTTATACATACCTAAACACCAGTGGGCCTAGCAGTAGGCAAATGCTAGTTTAATTTAATTTAATTGCAATGGAGCACAGGCTCCGGTAGCAATTTCCCTACACACCCATCTTCCCCCTATCCAGCACCTACCTACATTTGCTCTCTACAAATTTTATCTTTAAATTCTTTCAAAGTTTTCGGTAAATTATTCATCATTTCTCTTGGTAACTCATTCCAATCCCTGACCCCCTTACCTAAAAAAGAGAATCTTCCTACACCCTTGTGCCTGAAATCGAGTGCCAGCTTGAGGTCATGGTCATCTTTTCCCTTCCATGAACTACTTTTCATACCTATTGCAATATCGTTCCATGCCTGATCGCCAGTATATGCCCTTTACACTCCCATGACCCTCCTCATTCTCCTCCTGTCATGCAATGAATCCCATTCCAGCTCCTTTATCATATCCGTCACTGATTGCATTCTACGATAATTTCCAGAAACAAATCTTGCAGCCCTTTTTTGCACCCTCTCCAATCCTGTATTTGATACATAAAATGAGGGTCCTACATTACACTACCATATTCGAGCAATGATCTGACCAAAGTTTTGTAACCCAATTCCTTTACTTCTCTCGTACATCCCTTCATCACCCTCTCCAACAAGTGCAGAACTTTGAAACCTTTTCCTACCACCTGTCCTATGTGTCCTGCCCAGTTAAGTTTGTTATCAAAAGTAATTCCAAGATATTTACATTTCAAGTCTTGAGCAAGCAATTCTTTCCCCACCTTATATTCACCTTTTGTTTTTTGTTTGTGTATCTAATAAGCTGAATCTTCTTTGCATTTATCTACATTCCATGTTTACCAACCCCATTAGATATCCTGTCCAGATCACCCTGCAACTGTTTACAATCCTCTATCGTTTTGATTCTTTTATACAGCATTATGTCATCTGCAAACAATCTAATTTCAGATGGTAAACTATTACCACAATTATTCATTAGAATAATGAATAGCAATTAAAAGATAATGGTAAAAAAAACCTGTGAACATTAGCTGCTTTATTTTCAGTTAACGTCAATATGGACATAATGAAGGAGTTAAATAAATACATTAAATAAGTTCAAAAGCTTTTGGGAACCACTTTTCAAGTGATCCTGGGTGTAATCATCTCCTTTTATACCAGTCTGTATAAGCAACAAAAGCATCTACACAAATCGAATTTTACAAACAGTGTATTCTTCCCGTACTGATATATGACTGTGAGTACTGGACGCTAAAACGAATTTTCAAAAGGAAAACTTATTGCAGCACAGCGAGCTATGGAAAGGTCAAAGTTAATTCTAACTAGAAAAAACAAGAAGAGAGCAACCGACATTAGGTCAGTCACAGGGGTCACAGGCATATCAGAGAAGACAGCCTCCATGAGGTGACAGTGGGAAGACCGTGTTGCTCAGAAGAGAGGCAAAAGATGGACAAATGCAGTGTAAGGGACCACCACAGACCAGGAGGAAGACCACCAGACTGATGGGAAAAGAACACATGCAGGGCTGCAGGAGTTAACTGGCAGATGATCACCCAAGACTTGAGGAGAAGAGTAGCTCTACTTGAATCCATTACTCTAAGAGGCCATATTGTGTAAAGACTGAACAAGCTAATGACGATGAAGCATCTACAAAAAACCTTCCTCATACTATGGTTTACTGCCCGTATTCATTAAAATTAGCTTTCCAACACCTGATTTACCTAGCCAAAATAAACATCTGATAGGATGATATGTTGACAAAATAAAAGTCAAAGCTCTATTAAGAATCAACACAACATTTTAGGAAACAGTGGTACTACACACAGATAGGGTAAACATCCTTCAACATATATATAGGAGATTGATATCCTTTCTTAACACGTCTGATGATTGTAAGCTAAAACCTCAGTATTCAAAGTATTAATATTACCTCCAATTAATGTAGGTTGGTTCAGTCTTACCTGGTTTGTAAAAATGAGGAAGAAAGATATGAAGATCTGCACATATCCTGATGGAGATGGAGCCTTGTAAAATTTTCAAATGTTTGTGAGCACTGCACGCAGACATTCGAGGGACACAAAACAGTTGTGACATGTTTAAACACGTGTTTTATCAGAGAACTCCACGATAAAAATATCTGTTCACAAAAGGCACACTTAGGTTGAAAAAATGGCTGTTTTTTCAAAATGATTTTACAGTTATGAAAAGTTGTATGAGCACAAAATGTTGACAGATCTAAGAAAATTAGACCACATTGCTGGCAAATATATTTTGGAATATTTATGAGTGAGTTGTGGCAGAAAATATGTCTTATCAGCAAAGCCCGTGTATTGTAAATATCCAGACATTTAGTGCATGTCAGCTGCAGTGGCCTGACAGCTAATGTGTTGCTGCTGTTTCCCTCGTGAGATGCATTGGGACCGTGTACATTAAACTGAGCTAAATCAGTATTCACAGCCATCTGCTACTAAGTTTTATACATCAACCCAGTATCACCTTGGTCACAGTAAACAAGTTTTGTTGATATGCAACTCTTTCCCTGCAAAAATAAAGAAGAATATTATACAATTAACAACACTTCTAACATCATTACAAAAATTATATTATTTTCTTCACAGCAATATATTGCATTGTAAAAATTAATTAGAATGCTATGAAGCAGATATATGCTAAACTGCAAAGCTTTTACTTAGACTCATTTGTTATATAATGCAGCTTATTAAGGAGTTACATCAGTGAATAAGATGCTTTTGAAAATAATTAAACTGAGCATGGTGGGTAAATGGTAACGATCTGGCTTCACATTTAAGACTAAAGCAGATTTGAATCCCCACAAACAATTCAGATCTGGGTTTTCCAAGGTTTCCCCAAATCACTCAAGTCAAATGCTGGGATGGTTCCTTCAAAATACCATGGCTGAATTCCTTCCCAGTAGTTGCCCCACTAAAGCTTTCCCTGTTCTAATGACCTCTACATAAACATGGAAAAAGACAGAAGCAAAAAAGATAAAGAAAAAACTAGAGTCACAGAAACGCTATGAATGGTCAATATTAAGGTGGTCTCTATTCTAAAACGCTAATAATATTAATTTGTCTGTTGGAAAAAATAGTAGATACAAGTATGTTGAACAGTATGTAGAGTTATATAACAAACTGAAAATAATACTCTCATATTCATTGCTGAACATGGCTTGTCTCTCGTACTATCAAACACAAAATTTATTTGCGAAAAGTAGATTAATCTGTATATTATAATTAGAAAGGCACCTATAAAACTGGCTATACTCTGTACAGTTCCATGCTGACAAACTAATACAGTCAATTATGTATTTCAATATAGTATAATTAATATTATGATTGAAAATTTCGATCCCTAACAGATTTAAAAACTAATTCTTGCTTGTATTTATGATCAGTATTTATTTATATTTATGTTTCTTTGGTATAAAGAGCAAAGTTGCTACCGGTATTAACAAACTCAAGGGATTCTTTAATATTATACAGTATAGGAAATTTATTTATTTATTTATTTCTCGTGTCCAGGACATAACAAGTTGAAAAAACAAATAACATTAATTAATTAATATTAAACTATAAACACAATTATATAGAATGTGACCAAAATTCCGCAATCTTGATGGCCTTCTCGTTTGCCCTGTAAAGGTCGCCGATATTGCAGGTTTCAGGGAGATTCCTGCATATCAGAAGATGTTGTGGGTTCTGAAGCTCACCACATTCACATAGATCATTGTCATTAGGGTACCCCATTTTTTAATATTATATTTACATTGGGACACTTCAGTTCTTAATCTGTTTAGAGCCTTCCATATAGCGTATGGCTGATTACATCCCGCAGTATAGGAAATAAGCACTAATTTAATTATCTGGTAAATAACAATTAAGTGGCACAAATACAAATCATGTATGGTTATTCTTTGATGATTAAGGGTAAACGAAAAGTAAGCCAGATAATATGCAATTGCATGGAGAAATCTAGTTGTGTAAATGAGCTCATGTAGGTACTCCAATGTTGATGGTTAGTGAATAAAAGTTAAACAAATAAAACTCCATTTAGGAAGAATCAATATGAGCAGCTGGTAAACTAATGACTTCATCCATATTAGGTGTCACTGTGGCACAGGTAGATCAGAATAAATTTATTTGAAACCACACTGTAAATGTCACTTTCACAATGCCTGTGATTATTCATTACAAGATGTGGTGGAAATTAAATGAAACCTTTGAAAAATGGAAGGGGAAGGAATGGTGTCCATTTTAGGAGGTGTTCAGCTTTTAGGGAAAGTAAGAATAGCAGTCTTAGTGAGTATAGAAAAATATTTTGAAAACAAATTAATAAATATAATGATATGTATAATAAATAACTGTCCTTGGGATTATATGGTAACAATAGATTTAAATGTAACTGATCTGGCTGATATATGTCATAAATTTGAAGAACGAACAGATTCGAAGTATTAGTGATTATTATGTTTTATAGCATATCAAATTATAAGTAAGTGGTATCGAAACTATAAAGTTACAGTTACAAGAACAAAGTTTGAAAGTAAAGTCTCAAATATAATTTTGAGAGTAATTGTCACTGATAAAGAAATACATCATTTAAATGATCATCTTGAGGGAGATATGGGTGGTAAAAATGTTGTAATAACCATTATTGATGCAACACCGATTTAAAATATGTCAAGTCCTTATACCTCATCAACATCGATGACACTAGAGGCATGAAAGGACTGTAGGCAAGGAAAAGGAAAGATTTCGGCTGTAGCCTTTTACAGGAACTACAACCAATTTCCTCGCATTTCCCCACTCCCCCACACAAAAAAAAAATGCTCATACAAGTTTAAAATATACACACATTCTAAATCTCTATGCCCTTTTCCCCTGTCATCAGTCTCTTCACTGGTTTGATGCAGTCCTCGATATCTTCTTATCTTCCACTAACTTTATATCAATATAGTCCTCTCAACCTACTTCTTCAATAGGACTATATAGGACGGAAAAATGGATGTTATGCAAAGAAAATGTAAAGTGGTTGGAAGCTTTCGAAATGTAGATATGGAGGAGGATGGAGAAAAAAGATTGGAAAAAGAAAGTAAGGAATGATGAGGAACTGGAATGGGTAGGAGAGAAAAGGTGCCTTATGAAAACTATATGGAATAGAAATAGGAACTGAATTTATCATTTTTTGGGGAATTGTTGCCTGCTTAAAACTCTCCTGGAGGGAAAAGAAGAGGTTGACAAATAAAGAAATACTTGATGACAATATGATAAATGGGAAATATATATACAGACAAAGAGACTGGCGGAACAAGGAGAGGTATGGAAAGGCTTTCGCTGTGAATAGACCTGGTGAACAGCAGAAAACCCTTGATGATGATGATGCATGTTTCAAAATAAGACTTACCATCCTGTCTCTTCTTTCTATCAGACTCTTCCACAAACTTCTTTCTTCATTAGCTATTTCCAAAACATGTTCATGACATACTTTATCTATTCACATAATTTTCTACCTCCTTCTACAGCACCACATTTCAAATGCTTGAATTCTCTTTATTTTCTGCTACTCCTAAAGTCTGTGTATCAATTCCATAAAGTTGAGTGTTAAAAAGTCCTCGATCAATATTTGACACTAAAGGTTTATCCTTTTCAAGGCGGTTCTTTTCACTATGCATTTTCTGGTTTTAACATCATTCCTGCTTCAACCATCCACTCTAATTTTACTTGTCAAGTAGCAGAAGGCAATAATTAATCTACTATTATTGTTATCATTTCTGCCACAGGTCTTTTATCTTGCTTTGCTTTATATTTAGTAACAACTCTCTTCCAGTATTTTTTTTTTTTTTTAATGCCAGTCAGCAACTTCTTAATTTCTTCAGCCTTTTCTGCTAACTGGACAGTGTTATCAGCAAACTGTAGTATAATGATTTCTTTTTCCTTGAACACTTATACCACATTCAACATTTTTTTTGCTACTTTTATGACATCCTCCACATATAAGTTGAATATCAATCAGGATAGACTACAACCTTGTCTAATACCCTTTTTAACTAATACATGTTTCCCATGATTCCCTATCTCTATTTTTCTTATAGACACTTAACTATGCTAAAGATGCTAATTGAGGAAAAGAAAGAGTTTAATCTGGAAACGCACTCACCATTTATTGATTTCAAGAAAGCTTCTGATACAATCGATAGAAGAAAACTTTGGAAAATTCTGGCCGAAAGTAACACTCCACCACATATCATAAAAGCAACATCTACAGCCACCATATAATTGCAGTCAGAACCAGACAACAGCTATCAGAATGGAAACCCATTAATCGAGAACTGGTACAAATGTGTTGTCTATTGCCACTATTATTCAGCATATATAAAAATAAAATCATTAGTGACTGGTGACAAAAACCCCATAGCAGAATCAAAATAGACAGACAAACCAAACCGGAAGACTGGTTGTGTATGAAATACTATCACAATTGTACAATACAAGCTTGTACTTATGTGACTTCGATTCCTTCAGATTGATCATAAAATGAATTACTTATTTTATTCAAATTCCCTTTAACCTTATTTTTATTATTAATCATTGATTTCTCAAGGTTATCATCTATTCTTCTTATTACTACAACACAACAACTAAAAGATTTCCCATTCCCTGCTGTTTCTTTTACTGCTACTACTAAACATAACAATATAATAACTGCTCTGTGATACTGCAAATCTATGGTCCAACGATATACTATTATAACTAATTTTTCACAAACATTAATGATGTGTATAAGGTGTTTCCTTATAAGTGCTTTTTGCTGAATTTGAAGATGACCTGCAGAGATCAGTATATAACCTTGATAAGACAGCAAAAGAGTACAGCATGGCCTTCATTGGGAAGAAAACATAAAATAACCAAAATTTTAATGGAAAACACACACCCAGAAAAAGTAGCAGAATTTAAATACCTAGTTTTCAACCCAGAAACCGCTATGCAACAAAAAAAAAATCATGAAAGTTACAGGAATAAAAAACAGCACCTTCAGACCATCTCTTGTTCAACAGCACACAAGAATCAGGCTACATAACATCCTCACTAAACCTACCTTACTCTAAGGCAGCAAGGCCTGTACACTACACATAGGTGATGGGTGGAGGCTAATGGCGGCTGAGGAGAACAGCTGGCTACACATTACGAGACAGAAACAGATCTACTGAAATCCTTAACGAACTCCAAGTCAAACCAGTTCTGCAAACTGTGCAAACCTACAGAACATCTTGGACAAACCATGTACTAAGGATGAAGATGGATCAGATCCCATGAAAAATTCTCAAATACTATTCCAGAGGCAGAAGAGATGTAGAAAGAACACCAAGCACATGGATTGAGACTGTAGCAGGCCACCAGGCTTAACACTGGATTGGTAGAAGAAGAAGCCTCCCTTGTACCACACATTTCCTAAACCCAAACTGATCTTTACAAGTTACAACTTTTACTATTCTTTCTAATCTTCTATGTATTATACTGCACAGTAATTCTGAAGCATGTGATGTTAGACTTATATTGCGATAATTTTAACACTTTGTATGTGTGAAGATGAAACTTTTATCGAAATCAGCTGGAAACTCTCCTATTTTGTAGCTGCTTCATATCATTTTGACTAATATTTGGATTCCTTTGTCTCATAGGGATTTCACAAGTTCTGCAGAAATTTCATAAATTCCCAATGCCTTATTCGATTTTAAGTTATTCAAAACTACCTAATTCTGTCATTAAAACAAGATCTTCTACGTCATTAATATCGCCTTCTTTTCCCAATGCACAATTGTTAAAATCATCCCTATCACATAGTTTCTCTAAATATTCATTCAATTGATTATTTACCTTTTGAAACTTAAAAAGGATTCCATCAGCATCTATAATGTTTGTTTTTTTTTCTTCGTTTCTCCAAAATTTTGTTTAATCCTCCTACAAGTCACATCTACTTTACCTACATGCAGACAATTTTCTTTCATGTCCTCTTTATTTGATTTCTAAAATATCTATATTGCTCTCTTCCTGTTTTTTTGTGCATTCAACCCTGATCCATCAACAGAAATTCTTCTGTGATCCGAGGATTTCAGGTTGGGTAAGTCTAATGTTTCTTTACAAGCTTCAATTATTTATCTCTTCAGAGCATTCCATTCGTCCTCAGTTGAGCTCCTTTCAAAGTTATTTCTTAGACCTTTGTCTGCCATCACTGCAATTTTTTCTCTGATGTCAGATTGTTTAAAACTGTTCACTTACTATATGTTCTGCTATTGTTGATTATTTATTACTTGAATTTTAGCCGGCACTTCATAACTTCTGGATTGTGGCCAGAATCTATGTCTGCTTCTGGGTATGCTTTACAGTCTAGAACTTGATTCCTGAATCTTTATTTGACTATGATCAGTGGAATCAACTCATATCCCTTAGACATTTCAAGGTATATATTCTGTGTTTGTTTGCAAAGTTGAATTTATAGTTTTTTCAGAAATTTTTAACAACTTGCTTCCTCACTCATTTCTTTCTCCTATACCAAAACTTAATATAGTATTCCCTTCTTTTCTTTCTCACACCACCACATTTCAATCAATCATAATTATTAATTTTAACTCCCTTTTCATATATTGGATTAATTCTTCAATTTCATGATACAATCTACCTATTTCCTTATTATCTTTATGTAATGTTGGCATATTCACTTATAGCTAAAGTGGTTGGAGTAAGTTTAGGTTTGACTCTCATAAAAAAAAATTCATATCGCTTAACTGTTCATAGTAATTCACCCACTGCCCAGTTCTCTTATTTATTACACTTCCTACGCCAGTGACTCCATTGAGAGCTTCTGTGGTAATTATCCTGTGTTCCACATACCAAATATGCTGTTGAGCTTTCCATTTAATTTCCCATTACAGAAGTAATTCCTCCTTGATTTCTATGTTTTCTAATCAATCTTCCTAATCATAATTTTAACTTCTATGCTCAAACTTATAAAAAGTTTCTATCCACTTTGATGACACTTCCCTGAGATCCATTTTGGGGACAATTTCACCTCCACGATAATTTGAGAGGATTACATTACCTGTGGCTTGCTATTGCCTTATTCATTCACATGCCATTGATTATTCCTGATTTTCCCATCTGTAGAAGCTGTTTCCAACCCCCAATCTACTCCGCCCACCCACCCACCTTTCAAGAGGTCGTTTATAAGAGTGCGTGCCTCCTTATATAGGGAATCACTGCTGCCAGAGCCTCACCCATGCAAATGCGGTGCAACACGTCAAAGAGAAGTTGATATTTGGTTGGAAAAGGCAAATTTAGTCTCTCCCAAACTCTTACACCCCATATCCCAAAACCTTCCAATGAACCAAATATATATATATATACATATATATATAATACAACTGAGAAATACTCTTCACACATCACTAAATATGCTAGAATGGTAGGAGATATAAAAATGAATACTTATAAAAATATACAGCAAAATAATAAAAATATACAAAGGAGTATGTAAATACACTTAGTGCATTTAGATTCATATTCTACGTATTCTTTCAAGAACAATCAGCAAAATGCATTTAGAAAAAAATTCAGTCACACTTCAGTTGATACCACTAAATGAAAATATTCCTTGCGAGGTATAAAACACTTGTACATTGTTTTTAAAGTATGCTACGATGTGGTAACTATGTAGCTGATGCTCTATAGCTTATTAATATAATGTGTCAGTGGATAATATTTTTCCTCAGATATCATGCCTGTAACCACAAATAATATAGTGGCTGTTCATTTCTAATTGAATTTGAAAATATACTTTATATATTTGTTTAAGATACAATTGGCATCTGAAATACTGGACAGAGGAAAGCATTATTTTGGTCATGGTTTTATGCTTCATTGATGCTTATTAGATGCAAGAAAGGACTGGGGACAAGGAAGAATTCGCCTATGGGATCTTGAAGGAAACAAACATACAGGCATTCACTAGGAGTGATTTGAAGAGACAATGTAAAATCCAAATCTGGATGCCTGGATGGGTGTTTGAACCCTTATCTTCCCAAATGTGAGGCCAGAGTGTTACCACTCAGCCACCATGCTCACTAAAAGGAAAGCCGACAGGACACTTTATGGGAATCTTATTTTTCGAGGCCAAGCAAGCAATACCTGTAAATTTGTTGATAATACCACCATTAAAATTCTCAATTATTTGCCAGAAAGTAGTACTTGAAATACATCTGTAATAGAAATAACAAACAAGTATAAATTACTAACTGAGCATGGTGGGTGAGCGGTAACATTCTGGCCTCACATTCGGGAGGAGGTGGGTTCTAATCCCTGTATGAAATCCAGATTTGGGTTTTCCATTGTTTCCTCAAATCACCCCATGTGAATACAAGGATGCTTCCTTCAAAAGGCCATGGCCGAATTCCTTCCCATTCCTTGTCCCCAGTCCCATACCACCTCTAATGACCTCGATGAGGTACAAAGCCATAAATAAAAATAAATACTATAAACACATAGATACATAAAAATACAACTTGTGGATGAATCAATGTGGACAGTCCCATAAAACACAGCACTAGAGACTAATTCTATAATGAGGATTTAATCAGTGAACTGGAGTTGTGGAAAATGTTCACAGCTATTATTTACTCACTGGAGAACTAAAATGGCTCTGGAAACATAAGAACAAGTGATTGCAATTAGTAACAGGTTTTGACCTTCGTTAGCTAAACATTGATATCTGTAACAAGTCAATGTGTGAATCCTCAAGCATAATTGCTTTTTGTATAATATAAAAGAAAGAAAAAAATCTGTATTTAAGCCTCACTGTGGTATTCCAGGTATTAGGAGCTGATCACAATTGAACTTCGAAACTGGGAGCTACTAAGGAGCAACAGAAAGAAGGAACAATAAAACAGATATTAAAGACTACATTGCCCCTCACAAGGTGGCAGATATGAAACGATAAATAGAGATCTTCTGGAAACTTGTACAATGAGATGGCTAATCCTTGTCAAAGTTTGGAAGTAGTTATTACAGTGTCAGTGAAAGTGATGGTTATTCTTAAGAAATAATTAGAACTAAAAGAGAAATAGTGTAAGAGATGTAATGAGACAATATTATCATGTAATTTAATTGTATTAGACTACACAAGCTCTGTTACAATTTCCTTAAGCTCCATTTACACATTTCATGAATTTTAATCTAAATTCCCTCATTAACGCTTCCATCATTAAATTATTCCACTTCTTTCTCCACCACAAAAAACTACAATTTGCCTGTTCCTGAAACCAATGCAGGTTTGCAATACTGGTTATTTCTTCCTTTAAATATATTATTCCTAATTGTTCTGCCAATATCCAGCCAGGTTTTATGGTCAGTAAGTGCTTCACACACTCCCAGCACTCCCTTCAATGTCTACCAATGACTTTCAAACCAAGTGCTTCACAATATCAGCTACCAACTGTGTTTTGCACTAACGTTCACAGAAAAAACTTGCTGCTTTCATGTGCACACACTACAACTCTTGTATCTGAATCCCATACTGTGGGATCCACAGTAACCCATCAGACTTAACCAATGTACTAAGCAAAGCAGTTGTATCCTAAACCCCTCCCTCGATGATTCCTCTCTTCACACATTCTGGAAAATAATGAATTTTCAATCTCTCCCAGGTGCCAAACTAATTTAACATATTCATTTATTGAGTTTAAGATCAAAAGATTGCCAAGAAAGTCACATTTTATCTCTTAAACAAGCAATTTCTTCTGCAACCAATATTGCAAACAATAAATAAATAACCTAAGAAGCTGTCTCTTTTTTTGGGATTTATCTCCATTCTAGGCTGGAATACCAAGATAGATATATAGCCCATATGCCCTGTGTAGGGAAATGATGAATAATTTACCAAAAATGTTGAAAGAATTTAAAGTTAAAATTTGTTGAGGGAAAATGAAGTTGGGTGCAGGAAAGGGGGAAAGATGGGTGTAAACGGAAAGTGCCACTGGAGTTTGTGCTCCATTGCAATTTAACTGAATACATATTTTCGTCCACAATACTATTACATAAAAAAGTCATATGTAAACTCTCTCTTTCTGAATGTAACCCATAAAACAATCATTTAAAAACCACAATGAGCTTTGATCCAAAGAAAATACCCTATTGCACTTCAATTTTCACTCCCATCTTTTATGATGCTGCATTTGATACCCAAACTTTCTGCTTCCTATATTTTAAGCATTCCAGAAAGTCACTTTTTGGGTTAGTGTTCTAGGGCACATCTATATCTGGGGTATTAACGAGTCACTTCTCTATGAATTCCAGTTATTTACCCACACTTTTGTCTCAATTAATGTTTGTTAGAAGGAGTCAACTATAGTCAATGTGTACGCCCAAACTACCAGCCACAAAAAAGATGAGTTTGCTGAAATAAATGGTCAGCTAAACTGGGCAGGGAACTTTGGGCCTCATAGAAAAATGCTTCTGAGTACTGCATCTGTTACAGAGGTCAATAAGATGATGCTCCAAGAGAGTGGGTAACAAAACTTTGATGAGTTCCTGCTCTGGCATTGTGGCTGCCATGGGAACCACATTACGGTTTTCAAATTATGGTAGTAAGGAATACAAAGGAAGGACAGCTAAATTTGTCTGTGGGAATTATCAAAGGCTGCACCAAGTAAATGAGACCAAGTTGGGTTGAGTGTCACTGCAAGACACAAGGTGTGTGAAGAAAATTATTGATATGAGCAAGGAATATTCTGGCGCTGAGGTCTGCTAGAGGATTTAGGAGACAGAATAATAAGTCAGTGTTAGCAATTTATTCTAGGAATAAGGGAGTGGGAAAATTTTCATTGGTAGGTAGGAGAGTGAGGAACTGAAATAAATTACCTAAGGAGTTAATAAGCCCATGTGCTGCTTAAGCTACATTTAAATATGGCACAAAGGCAGAACATGTGTCAGGATTTGTATCAGAACATGTATCGGAACATATCTGAAGCTGTCATTGACTTGTATGAGTATGAACCCTGAATTTACATCAGTATACACAAGGTAGAAAAACATACTTGATACTTTTGTGCACTGATGTGCTATGAAATACCATTATTTTCACTCAAACTGAAAAGCATTAAAATTTTTAAGTGTCTATGCTTACATGATACTGAAGTAGGAATGGAAATGTAGATGGTGGAAAAAAAAAAAAATCTATTTAGATACGAAATACAAGGTTCTTAGGCCACATTAACAAAAGAACTAATGACACAAACAAAGCGAAAAAACAATGGAAGTCTTCTTCTTATGGTACATATCACTAATTTCCGCATATGAGTTTTCGGTTAATGTGAATGCAAATGCATATGTATGAGATACAAGTCAAAGGTGAAATGAGCATATACAATGTATGAGTGACTAGTAAGAAATACTCTAATATTTGCCAAATGTGTGAGTAGTTTGTGTGAAATAAAGTGCAACTTGTCAAATATACAAACACCAATACAATTCTCACACAATTATCCAAGTGTTAACATATTTTTCTGTACACAACCAAGTGAAAAACATATGCAGAAAAATTCTAATTAAAAGTGACAGACGTTCGTACTGTAGAATTTATTATCATGAAAATTTAAGCCAAGCTGGACAGGTTAAAGGTGATACGTTAATATTATATTGCACACTAAATCTTTTGGATAAAGGAAACAAAGAAACTGCCGCGAAGCACTGAAAATAAGGTAGGATAGGGAAAATAAACAGTTACCCGTCACTTACCACAGATGAAGGCAGGAGGGCGAGACACGTAAAAACACAGAAACACACGAATTGCACAATATTTCGACCTTAGTCTTACTCATGTGGGAGGCGAGACATATGGCAGGGGGAAAGATGTGGTCACATACCAACCCGCCACACTAAATCTTTTGGAATCAACAAAAAGAAGAAAGAGGTATTATGTGTACTATGAGTCACTGTCAAAAAATGTTTTAGTGTTGATGGCTGGTATTACACCCATACATAAATAAACACATAACGTAATAATGGACATTCAAACGAGAGCACACAAGTCTCATTTAGACCTGTGTACACAATGATACAGAATCTCACACAACTCTTTGTAATTAATTCATTGTACCACTATGAAAGCTATAAGGATCATAAACTAAAAGAAAAGGACAAGGAATTGAAGAACATAACTAAATGGCAGTTAGTCACACTGTGATGAAAATGACTTAAACAAATTAATCACACAGATTAACACCTGATATAGACATAAAATTTGCAGGCCAGTCCATTCAAGAGGTAGAGAGTGTGAAATTTCTAGGTTTGTATATTGATCATAATTTAAATTGGAAAGTACATGTTTCTGACTTACTAAGAGATTGGGAGCAGCCACGTTTGCAATTCGTACAATTTCAGCTTTATGTGATCTCCGTATGAGGCAGCTAGTTTATTTTGCTTATTTTCACTCCTTATTGTTATATGGAATAATATTCTGGGGCAATTCTACCCATAGAGACAAAGTGTTCAGAGCCCAAATACGTGTATTAAGAATTATGTGTGGGGTTAGCAATAGAACTTCATGTAGAGGCTGTTCAAGGGATTTAACATTAGCATCTGAGTATATATACACATTAATGTCCTTTGTGGTAAAAAATTATACTTTGTTTGAAACAAATAGTAAAATACACAATTATGGCACTAGAAGAAAAAATGATCTTCACAAGACTTACAAGTCATTGTCATTTGTTCAAAAAGGGGTCGATATTCAGGGATACATATACTCAATATGCTCCCAACACATATTAAATGTCTAGTAGATGATAAGAATAAATTCAGGAAAAAATTGAAAGAATTTTTAATTGACAACTCCTTCTACTCTGTCGAAGAATTTATTTCTAAGGTATCTAAAAAATAACTGCCAGTATCTTGTGTAAATATAGTTCACATAATTAATTTACCATGTATGCTATGACTGTACATCTCCTGGTGTATGTATTTAGTTTGTTATGTAATTGTTTACGGTACCATATATGTTATGACTGTACATCTTCTGGTGTATGTATTATTTTGTTATGCAACTGTTTATCTGTAAATTGACAACTTTCCACATCCCACAGAGCCAGTCTCTTATATTGGGGATCAATGGAAATGATGTATTGTAATATCTCAGGGTATAAAACATTCAAAACATAATGCCACAAGAAAAAATAAAACAGCTTCACCAAAAAAAAAAAAAAAAAAAAAAAAACACACACAGCCAATGTTATTCTCACGATAGGATCAATGCAGAATGTGATACCTCACAGCTGACTGACAAACAGAAAAATACCTACAGTCCATGAATGCTAAAATGGAAAGATTTCAATATTACTGCAACACACATCCACAATAACGTTCAAAAACGTTAAGTAATCACATCAGACACAAAAATTAGTTAAGTAAAACCCGGTAACGTTACGACCTAATGCAGGCGAACATATACCAAACCTCTAAATCAGTTAACATAAATGTAAGCAACCTAACGCTAAGCCAGTGACAGGTTTTGTGTATAACGCGTACTATATGAAGACAATAAGGATATAACCAAATAACCTACAACATACTACCAGCCGTATGCTGAAACAGTGCCACTGGCCCGGCAGTGTAAAGCAATGCAGGTACTGAACACTTCAAAGTTTAAGTTTCGCTTACCTCTAGTTTAGAGGAGTCAGTTTTACTGGAGCCAAGTCACACTATTAGACATCTAAAGAGAATAACATTGCTTCTACAGAACCACCAACACGATTTAACACGAAACAGCTGATTAGAAACGTTAAAAATACAAAGATCGTACACGTTCAAGACCAAACATTTAGCTATTTCCGTGATTACAACAAAATCGATTATTCCATACCATAATTTAGAAGCAGCATGGGTAAGGTAAAACAGAATCACTGCAATAAATTAGAAATCGATTTCAAACATTTAGAGCTAGGAAACTTAACATTAATAGATAGAGAGTCAGAGCCTAGAACAGACTTAGTGGCAAATGAACAATACACCTTACACTGCGGAGGATTTTTCGGTAAAAATTAGTAGAAATCAAATTAGGAATGGAAGGAAAATTCCATCCGGCAGTGAGCTCCATCGCAATTAATAATTGTATTGTTAAATGATCGATATATTAAAAAACAAATGTTTAAGAGCCAAACACATTCTACTCCATCCAAGAATTTTTTTTAAGTTGGTTTACTACAAAATAGTAGCAAGTAGTTTGTGAAAATATGGTTGATATAGTTAAAGAACATAATATTGTGTGACAGTGGATATTCTGGCGCATACATTTATCTGCAATGCAATTCTTTTCCATAAATTCAGAGCCCAAAATCGGGCAATAAGAATTATGTGTAGCGTAAGCAGTAGAACTTCATGTTGAGAGCTGTTCAAGAAGTTAGGGATTTTAGCATTGGTGGCTGAGTATATATACACATTAATGTCATTTGTATTCATAAATTATAATTCGTTTGTAACAAATATTAGAAAACACAACTTATAGGCACTAGAAGTACAAAAGATCTTCTAAAGCAGGGGTAGCCAACTTTATTAGACACAAGATCTACTTACTGTTTGCTGCACGAAACCCTGTGCGATCCACCAATGACATACTGCTTGAAAATTTTGAACGAAACAGTATAGTTCAGTACACCAATTTTGTTGTATTTTTATTTTATTAAGAGGGAAAACATTATACTGAATATTATTCTCAGTAACTACTTATTTACATTAGTGTGAGCATTGCGTCTTCCGCTAGATTAGCAACATCAGGTTTGTAGTTGAAATTGCCACCTTTACAGAATCCAATGTATGAGCGTCTGTCAAGGTAGAACAGTGTTTATTTTTTGTTTGTTTTAAGAAGGCAAATGCTGATTCACATAAAATATGTTGAACCAAAACACGAATGAAGTTGTTCAACACATTTCTTGAAATTTGGATATTTCTCGTGGAAACCAATGCCCAGAAATCTAGCCCTGAGTATGACCTTGTTTTTAGAAATATGTCGCTGCGCAGAGTAATATATTCGTTTTAAAATATGATGTGGTCCATTTGAAACTTATCTTCAATTTTTTTAGCCATTTCATAGATATCACTATGATCATTGATCAATGGAATTATTAAACGGGTAACAGATGGATTCCACCAACTTCTCATATTTTTTGAAATCACTAAAGTGAGTTTCGAAGTCTGATACCAGCTGCCTTAATTTCTGCCGTGTACTTGTCAGGAATGGAATTGTAGGTAGGATGTTGCTTCCATATGATCCTTGATGTTTACAAATTGTTGAAATTTTTCTTTTCGATGTCAACTATTAGATACGTTATTTGACTTTGGAATCCTGCATTAAAACTCATAATCTTTAATGTTTCATTCTTGGCTTGTAGTTCCAGATTTAATGTGGTCAGTTTTCCGGTAAAATCTGCTAAAAATGTTAAATCATATTTCCGGTCTAAATCACACAGTTGCATCACCCCCATCTGTAAGAAATTATATTATTTCGTCCTATAGTTCTCGAAATCTTTGCTGAAACTTGCTTCAACTTAACCACCTTACGTGCAATGCCGGATCTGGTTCCTTCTCATCTAATTGCTGTTTAAATAGCCAGCCTTTGGAGAGATTTTCCTTTTATGGAATTTATAATCTTGAAAGAAATATGCATTACATGTTTTGTGTTTAGTCTCTGACTAGTCTGGAAAGTCTTCGTCTTTGTGACAAAGAAAATAAAACCATTATGAATGACCTGTCATTGCAGAAGGACCCATCAATTGTTATTGATACGAGTTTATGCAAAGGTAGCTTAATCTTACTAACATATGCTTTGAATTCCGTGAATATATCAAAACCACGAGGGAGCTACCTTGCCACGATCGACTGGATTAATAGCCGCGATCGACCGGTCTATCGCGATCGACGGGTTGGCCACACCTGTTCTAAAGGATTACAAGTCGTTGCCATTTGTTGAAAAAGATGTCCAACATTCAGGGATACATATCATTCAGTAAGCTCCCAAACACTTATTAAATGTCTAGCAGATGATAAGATTACATTTTAAAAAATTGAAATAATTTTTAATTGACCATTCACTCTACTTTGTTGAAGAATTTATTTCTAAGGTACCTACAAAATAAATACCAGTAGTTTAGTAGTTTATTGTAAATGTAGTTAACATAATTAATGTATGAAGCGCAGGCCTTAAGGAATTTCGGGGACTCCTGCGAAGTATGATTTCGGGGCCCCCTAATTCTTTTGTAGATGTACTTCTGCCTACACTTTTGATAATTTTCGTGACTCATACAGGCACACACACACAATATATATATATATATATAAATTCTGTGTGTGGAGCTCAAACAACGATTGATGACACGGAGTGAGGTTTCTCTAAATCTGTGAAGAAACGGGCCAGCAGTTTATTTGAGTATTAGATGAACCGGACCAACAACGCCGAGACTTTGGTGTATTATCAATGCATCTCATATGCATCTCCCAACTACTGTCACTTTCATTTCTGGCTAAGCCCTTGCTGCCCATTGTGTCAAATGAAATTGTTTTTGTATTCAATTTATAGCTATTATATTTATAACACTTTTTGTATACCACAATTCTTTTCTAGCCTTTCTTTGCTAGTATATGTAGATTTTTGAGGCTGGAGACACGTGAACAGGCATACACATTTTAGTTCAATAACTTTTTATATGAAACGTCGAAAGATGAATGAGTTTATTCGAATGAAATTGCATAAATTCTTGAAACACGTTCAGAGCAATACAGACGTGCGTCTGTGAGTACACCCGATGCCGAGCAGAAATCCCCCCCCCCACCACCACCACCACCGCAATGACGTGTAACGTCTTTGGTTGAGAAGCAGACGACAAGTGAATAAATAACAGTTTCGTTTTTTCTGTTGTTAACAGTAACAAGTTGTTTGATGGAATTACGTTATTATGTTTAAGCATATTTGCAATAAAAAATTATTATTATTATTTAATGTACATGGGTTCCTTAGTTGCAATGACATTTGATAGAATTAATTATATTATTTCTTCTAACACTGTTGTGGATTGTAGAGCAGTGTTGTCATTTGCAGCTTACCATGTTTTATATTGTGGAAAAGTGTAGTTTTTTTAGTGCTCCCATTGTCTGGTGCTGCAAGAAGATGCTTTCTGTGGTGGTTTTGTTAGTTTTGGCAGAAAACCCCATATTTCGTATATTTTTTATTTAAAACTGATTTTATAGCGTCACAGTAATTTGCAGAATTTGTTCTGTCGATACACTTCAGAAAACTAGCATTTTCAGCCCTCTTGAATAGGAGCGTAACATTTAAACATAGTAATTAAAGGAAATTCATATGATGGTAGTCTCATGGTAAGTAATATAATTATTTCCATTCTAGTTTGTTAAATATCGGTGGCAGTCGTCTGTGAAACAAAATTCCAATATGAATTCTCCTTTCTCTCTGCTATCACATTACATTCTTTCTCCTACTTCTCCTGGCGAAGTAAAAATTTTAGAAATCTCAAGTTATGTATCGGGCTGTTTGTTTGCACATGCAACAAAACCAAGTACTACAAATTGGCAGTGGGTTCTTAGGGGCCATCCATAAATTACGTCACACCTTGAG
>JARYHS010006964.1:13176696-13205249 GCA_031002005.1 Vandiemenella viatica | reverse complement strand
TCTAAGAATTTTAATTTTAAATTATTTAAGCATTTTTGGTAAAGTATTATCAGTTCCCTTGGTAATTTATTACAATATTCCACTTCCTGAAGTAAAAAAAAATCAAAAAAAAAATCTACTCCATTGTGGTTTAAAACGAGTGGCAGCTTATGGTCACGGTCACATTTTTCCTTCCGAGCTACTCTCTTTATTCTTCCACCAATATCACTCCATGTCTCTTCATCAATATACGTCTTGCCCATTCCCATGTGTCTCTGCACTCTCGTTCTGTCCTCCAATGAATCTCATTCCAGCTCCTTTATCATACTGTTTAGTGACAATGTTCTGCGGTAGTATCCATAGAATAATCTAGCAGCACTTCTTTGCACCCCTCCAACTCCTACATTTGATATCCAAAATGTGTGTCCCACACCACACTACAATATTCAAGCAATGGAGTGAGCACAGCTATATAACACAGTTCCTTCACTCCTATGGTGCGTCCCTTCATCACTCTCTCTTGGAGATTTTGAATAATTTTCCTTCACCCTTTTGGTGGCTCAGTGGTTAAGCGTCTGACTGGAGATAGAAAGGTAACCGGTTCGAATGCCTGTCTCGGCGGGGATTTTCAAAGGCTCTTAACCCAACCTTCACCTCTTTAACAAGTTGCTGTCTAATGTGAAGTACGCCAGAACGCTTCCGTGGTTCGGATTCCAAGTTAAACTGTAGGTTCCCAGTACCCGGCACGAATGTCGGGTTAGGTTAAGGTGGCTACGATAGGGGCGGAATACACAACCAACAAAAAACCTATCTCCATGTAATTACGACCACACGGAATTATTATTACACCCTTCCAATTTGTTCTGCCCACTATTACTAAATGTTATGCCAAGATATTTATTATTTAAGTAACGAGCAGTTCATTCCCTACCCTATATAAATAATAACTCTTTTATTTTTTATCTGTATATCTAATGAGGTGATTCTTTTTTGCGTTTATCCCCATCGAAAGTTGATCCCAGCAGCTGTTCACAGTCTTATCATGTTTCGATCCTCTTATGTAACATTAAGTCTGTTACAGATGACAATAAATTATTTACACAATCATACATTAAAATAAAGGATGGTGATAGCCCGAATACACAACCTTGTTGCACCCCCATTTCCACTTCCACTTTTTTTGGCACTGCATTTCCTACCCTTTGGCCGGGCGAACATTGAACTGCGTGGTGCAGTGGGGACAGCACAGAGCAGGGTATGGAAGCATGAAAACAGGTGCATATTAGACCGCAGTTTCGTGCGGCTGTTTACAAAGCATTGTTGTGTTGTGCGGAAAACGCGAGAATAAAGCGTAACCAAAATACATGTCGATGCAAAACCTTGATTTTTGATATCCGAATTAGACTGGGATACCGAGCTTGGAAAATTGTTATTACTTTATAAGAAGTTGAGTTAGATAAAACTATGGAAAAGTGAGTACATGAAAAGAAGAAACCCTCACCTGGCTTTTGTAGTGGCAAGAGAATTTTCAAAAGATTTCTTCATTAATTCCGGATGACTCGAGCGGAGATTCAAAGAATAATCCAACCTGTTATTTTCTCGACAACGCTCAAATACCTATTGGAACTGAAAAAAACTGGCTAGATTTTCAAGGTTATTTATTTAATTATTTAGCGTTTGATGGTATATGACAATTATAAGAATGTAATTCTCTTTTATTTTATATTATATTTTTAAGAAAACTACATAATAGAACGTAAGAAACATTTTGACCAAAAAGTGCGGTGTTCAACAAATTATTCGGGAAATTGTCTTCACAAGATTCCTCCCTCTCTCGTTAGGAGTTGGACGGAGGATGTCTTGAATAGGAACTAGAAGCAGAACAACTCAATACAGTCCATGGTAAGGAAAAAAAAGTGTTTCTCGAGGACACTATTGAATGAAAAAGTGTTTATTAAAAATGAATTAAAACAGAGAAAATAAACGTGAAAATTGTAAGTGGACAGTTGCATGATAAATAAATGCTAAATTTACTAGCCGCTTGTTTAGCTCATTGGTGGTTCTTGTCCAAATTGCTTGTTTAAATTTAACTTTTATGTATAAAGTATTACTGGTATTGCGAACGCAGGGTGGTTACGTACCAGATTAATCAATTTTTCTTGTTCCATAGTTGAAAATGATTTTAAGGTAAAGCAATATTTTAACTAACGCAAAAAGTGTTACGGAAAGAAACGGCACGAGTGAGCTACGTGGCACAGTTTCTGTGTTGTGAACACAATGTGGCGCAGGCCACGTGCGGCGCAGTACTGCGATGCCCTGCTCTGCCTCTCAATACGCGCTGTTCCGCCACAAAAGATAGACACACAGAAACTGTCGTCACCCACCTGCATCAACTGCGCGTCAATGTGCGCCCGGCCTAACCATATGCTTTCTATCTTTTAAAAGTTTCGCTATGTAACTGGTCCCCTATTCAGCCCAGATTAGATGCTGTCTCTGTGATGCACGCTGGCTGCCAGATGGTTAGCCAGATAATAAATTTTAATGTGTGACTTTAGTACGAAAGTGTACTATTTTATTGAAAAGTGTTTTAGATTTATGTAATATATTTTAACTAGTTTCCAAAGAAGACTCCCTTAAGGCAGGTCGAAACCGGTCAATAAATTCATTGAATATTTGCAACAGGTTTAGCTGTGTTTTTATTATACAATTGAATAACTACAGTGTTTAATTCAGGCATGGCATTAAAACTCAGATATTTCAAGTGAATATTGTTCAAAAAGAAGTTTTGTAATAGCCTTTGAGTGATGGCAAGAAATATCAGAATGGTCTCCTGGAGAAGATACTGTAGGATTAGTGAACTTAGAAATTTCTTATTTGAATATAGTAAAAAGAGTGTGAGACCCACACTGTAGGTATACAATGCACTTGGCCTTCGAACAGAATAATTTTGTATGTGAGGAATTTATATTTTGTCAATATTATTAGAACCAAGATTTTGTAAAATCATGGGAAACCAAAATTTCGAGAGCCAAAGCAGGGGTTCATACTGTATTCTAAATGCTAGAGGCTTCATCATTGTCAGTTCACCCATCAGATGCTATGATGAAACCAACGAATCCTTACATATAAAGTCATTGCAGGGAGAAGTAGAATAGAGAGCTGGAACAAAGACTTGGCAATAGTTTCACTGACTGAATCTGTGTTCTATCAGAACATTGTTCACATTCCTGATATCAATATAGAGCAACACACAAAGCTTTACATTGACTATCTTAGTCACAGGTTAGAAAATAAAAAACTTGAAATGTAATCTATGCCTGAATAATAGTTCAAAACTTGTAAAACCTTTTAAAAACAAATTACATCTAATAAGTATGAGAATTTTTTCTCAGAACCCACAACACCACCATTTGCAGAATGGTGATTTATAAATATTAAGATCTAAGACAATGTTCTCAAATATTTAATGGAAATAAATAAAAATCAAGAAATTTACTTGCAGATTAAGGAAAACAAAGCAGACACAAAAGAAAAAAAAAACTCTGATACAAATTTTAAAATCATAATTAAAAGTTGTTCTTTCATTACTTTTCAAGATCAGCAGCAAACATAAAGAACAGATACGCAGATACCTAATAATAACAACTCCAGTGTCAATACCCACTTATGATACAGAGATTACATGCTCTATTAAATAAAATATTTTTGTTGAGTGAAAATCTGAATTTGCAAAACTCACAAATAAAATTTATTTATGTGTTAAATAATAAAATATTGATCATATCAGTTGTAGCCAAGGAACAACATATATGTAAAATATCTCGGTAATATAATGGCTCCTTTAAAATATTACTCTAGGCATGTTGGAAGTGAAAATGCTAACACATTGGGAGAAAATTATGGGACAATTTAAAACAATAATTATGTCACACATACTGCCACTAATAACATGAAAAAATTAATGTATTTCATAATTCCTCATATAAATATATGATAAATACAGATTTTATTAAAATAAATATTTATAGATATTTAAGTATATCAAATTAAAATAAAAACAAAATTCAATAATGTCATAAGGATAATGCTAGTTAATAAAAATGAATTTTCTACCACCTGAGATATAAAAAAAAATATAATGAATTTTATCAGGTTATTTAACAACTTTTGTATCTTGTACACAATTCCATTGGTCTAAGTAAACAATTTTCTGCTGACATTGCAAATAGATAATCAAAATCATGGATTATATTATGTCCCATATGTAATAAGATGCAGTAATTAAATCTTCGTGAAATTTAATGGGAAGATTCTACCTATTTAAAAGATTTTATCAGTGGTTTATAAGGCACTAAACATAGTAAATGATTTTATATACATTTTGCAGGCATTTGAAAGTAAGTTTCTACCAACGTGGATGGATACTTTATGAGTTTAAAGGTTACTTGATCCCTTAAACAATTCCTACGTAATTCACTAATGCAAACCCGCCCTTCTATCTGGAGTGTTATATATGTTAGCAAAATAAAAAACCAATTTCCACAAACTGCACATTTATAAGGCAATCAACTACATGAATTCTTTTATGCAGTATAAATATGCAATAAACCTTAAAACATTTTTGCCAAACTACAATAGCATAGGTTATGGACCTGTATGGATTCTTTCATGTGTTATCGGGGTGCAAGGGTATTTAAAAGATTTTTCACATACTTTGCAGGTATACAGCTACACACCAGTATAAAGCCTTTAATGTATTTTAACACAAGAATAAGGTCGCTCACCCGTATGTATTCTTTTATGTGATGTAAGATTACCAGACTCGTTAAACGATTTTCCACAAACTTCACAATTATAAGGTCGCTCACCAGTATGAATTCTTTTATGTTTTTTAAAATTAGAAAAAGTCGTAAAAGATTTTCCACAAATTTGACAAGTATACGGTCGTTCACCTGTGTGGATTATTTTGTGCTTTTTAAGATTACCAGGGAGCTTAAATGATTTTCCGCAAACTTCACAAGCATAAGGCCACTCACCAGCATGAATTACTTTATGAGATCTGAGCGAAGAAGAATGCATAAAAGATTTTGCACAAACTTCACAGGAATATGGCCGCTCGCCTGAATGAATAGTTTCATGATATTTTAAGTGACTGATACGCTTGAACGATTTTCCACAAACATCACAAGTGTGAGGTTTTTCATTCATATGGATCCTGCTGTGGTTGTTAAGGCCACTACTGTCCATAAACGATTTTTCACATAATGCACAAGTAAAAGGCTTCTCACCTGTATGAATTCTTTTATGTCTTCCAAAGGTAGAAGAATGTGTAAAAGATTTGCCACAAACGTTACAGGTGTATGGACGCTCACCAGTATGAGTTCTTCTGTGAATTGTAAGATCGCTATGCAGCCTAAACGACTTTCCACAAACTTCACAATCGTAAGGCCTCTCATTAAAATGAATATTTTTGTGTTCTGTAAGATGACTAGCATCCTTAAATAATTTTCCACAAACTTTACAATCATACGGCCGATAATCCGAATGGCTTTTTTTGTGTTTTATGAGGTGACCGGATTGCTTAAAAGATTTTCCACAAACTTCGCAAGAGTAAGGTCGTTCACCAGTGTGAATTCTTCTGTGACTATTAAGGGCAAAAGAATGCTTAAATGATTTTCCACAAACTTTACAAGCATAAGCTCGATAAGTCAAATGGCAATTTTTGTGTGTTATGAGGTGAGCGGATTGCTTAAACGATTTTCCACAAACTTCGCAAGAATAAGGTCGTTCACCAGTGTGAACTCTTCTGTGACTGATAAGGGCATCGGTCTTCTTAAAGAATTTTCCACAAATATCACAACTATAAGAAGCAGAATTCTGTGCATCTTTATGGATCATTTTATGAGTTATAAGATTATAAGTAGTTTTAAATGATTTTCCATAAATTTCACAAGCATTAAGTTGCTCACTCATATGGCTTCCTTCATGCACTTTAAGGGTACTAGAGATAATACTAGATTCTCCACAAATCCGAGAATTGTAAAGTTTCTTCTGCTCAAGCCCGGAATAATAGCACCTGTTAACAAACAAAAAATTAGCGAATTAGGCATCATAAAACTGCTATTGGTTTTCGAGTGTGATTACGAAAATTCTTAGAAATAATAAACTAATATTGAGGATTAAAAGCTTGGCAAACAAAAATTTTAACCACTGATATAAAATAATGTTATAATAAATTCTGGTAAGCTGCAGGAAACTATAAAGACAAACCACCTAACTCTTAATGTCTGACACAGCAAGAGCACAAACGTTTTTGTACTATATAAAGAAACTAGACTAGACAATATTTTGTTTCAAACTCTTCAGACATTTCCTGCATAATGATGACCTGTATCCTATTTAAATATGTATGGTGAATTGTTTGAAATACTTCACATTGCAAGTATCATTTCTGACAACACTAATAACACTGCCCATATGGCAAAATTTATGCAAACATACTAGGTTCAATACTTATTTTGTTATGAAATTCAGTAGTTATATATATATATGGTGTCCCAAATTAAATGGCCAAACTTTGGGAGCGTATTTGGGGCTCAAAAAAATAAGTAAAAACTTCCTACGAAATTTTTCATCATTTTCATTTCTTACGGAGATAATCGGGAAAATGAAGTTTGAAACAGTAAACTCAAGTGCAGTTCGTTTGAATGAATGTTTATTTTTATTGACAATAGATTTTCGTAATTATCTACAAAATACTTAGTTTACATAAATGAACAGAGTAACAGTAAAAAAATTCAAATAATTAACAAATCATTTTATTTATTACATATTGATAATACAATTTAATTGTAAAGAAAGAAACAGAAATAAAACAGACTTTTCCATTAATGCAGATGTTGTTCAATGTGTTGTCCTTCCATGGCAATGCAATCGTTGCAACGTGATATGACAGCTTGTGTTGCTGCCAAACATTGCTCTGGGATAACTCGCTGAGCTGCAGCCATGATTCTGTCCCTAAGATGCTGTTCTGAGGTTATTGGTACCGAATACACTTCCCATTGCAATGTACCCCATGCAAAGAAGTCCAGTGGTGTAAGGTCAGGCGAGCGTGTGCACCACAGTACATGTTACCCTCGACCAATCCAGCGACCTGGAGAATTTCCATAGAACTATTCACGAGTAATTCTACCATAATGAGCTGACATCTATCTAATTGGATCCACAAGTTCAATCGTTCCTGAAATGTGAACTCCTTAAGATAACCCCGGAGGCCGTTCTCCAGAAAAGCCATGAAAGTCTGTGCGTTCAATCGTGGTGGTAAAAAATGTGGTCCTACAAGACGATTATGGAGAGTGTACAAACTACGAGGCTAGGTCTAGGGGGGGAAGAGGTTGGCTGGAAGGCTACGCTGAGCTACGTTTGGGGAGGTGGGTTCCGAGTCAGGACACGTAGCTTTCATTTCTTAACATTTTTCACAGTTAAAATGAGGAAGAGAACTCACAACAGCATGTGAATATTTATTTCCCTTAATTAATTATCTCCTTATGTAATTTACAATCGTCTGACAAGAGAAAACAGTACAAAATGTCTTCTGGAATCAAAAGGGGAAAAAGCTACGTTCTACATGCGGGGAGGGGGTAGAGGCAAAAGCCAAATAAGGCTACATGGGGGAGGGTGTTTCACAGGAGGCCAAAATGGAGCTACGCGGTTTATTCATGCTCCCTTATTGTGAATACCCATTCAAACATTAACGGAAAACTCTTGCTGGTAGTTGCTCACCCTAACTGCTCGTGGATTTTGATGAACCAAGATGTGACAGTTTCATTGATTGATTCTTCCTCTTCTTGAGAATGTAGCTTTGTCTGTTCTCATGCTACACGAGTGAAAATGAATATAATTCTCACACCTCTGAAGAAATCCATTACAAAAGTTTACTCGATTCTGGAAATCCTGAGGCAATAATCCGTGAACGCTTTGGATATGATACGCATGACGATTATCGCCTCTTAATGTACACCAGACCGCTTGACGTGATATCCGCGACGCGGCTGATGCCCTCCGAATACTCGTGGTCGAGCGATCATCAAAATTGTGTGGGATACGATTGCCTGCTAGATTATCTCTCCTCAAAGCTGCCTGAAATTCATTGCGTTCTCTGTGCAGGCTGGCTGATCCAGTCTCACGAAGTCTACGAAACGTTTGAATAAATACCTGGCGATGTGGTACTACCCTATCCGGAAATCGATTCGCATACTCTCGTACGACTGCACGTGCGTTATCATTGCAAAATTCATACACAAAGACAATATCGGCGTATTCCTGATGAGGAAATGTGTGAGGCACATGTGATCACTCAAAACACATTACTCACTCACTGATGTATGGCGTATCGAATAAAGGGACTAATGTGTCGCTTAAGGTTTATTTACGTATTACGTACGCCTGTTATGCGGTGGAAGGTCAACATTTTGACTAACATCGTCATTAATCGAATAGTAGGTTTCATTTCTGTCTTTTTTTCATTGTATATTAATGTTACTCGGTCATTTTTTATCCTTGCATGTGTTTGGTTACTTACATTTAATGTAAATAAAAATAAACATTCATTCAAACGAACTGGATTTGAATTTACCGTTTCACACTTCATTTTCCCGATTATCTCCTTAAGATATGAAAATGTAGAAAAATTTTGTAGGAAGTTTTTGCTTATTTCTGAGCCCCAAATACACTCCCAAAGTTTGGCCATTTAATTTTTGGACACCCTGTATATATATTCTCAAATAAGCATTAGAAAAATTGATTACTTATTCTAAACTTATATATTTGCACTTTTGTACACTAAGTAGTCAATTATTTTACTGAATGGTTTGAAATGTTTAATTGTTTGGGTTGGCTACTTCATTTTCAAGGTGTGTGGTAGTTGGCTAAATTGTGTTAATATATCTAAAATGCTTATGGAATGAGAGCGGAAGTAGCCTCAGTAACTTTCTAGTTGCAAGTTTACTAAATAATAGCAACAGCATAAGTCAGTTATGATCTAAACAAAAATATAAGCTGTACAAAATTTCTAACACAATATAATTTTCTTCCAAAATTTATATTCCTCTGCATCATTACATTTATTACCAATTAATTATCATAAAATATTTGCAAATATTAGGTGAATTAAAATGCTTTTAAAAATCATGAGCCAGTATTTTATATATATTTTCTAATGATGTCTAGTTTTTTTATTGGTGCAATTTGTGTAGTAATTGTTATCAAGCTTAGCTGCTATTAATAAATTTATGTATTATCTGTCTTATAACCAAATATGACTATTTTGATAGTAATTATGAAGTCCTTTTTTGCCTTTGAGTATTAATACAGTGGTCTCAGGTAACAAGAGAAAATAATATTTGGTGCTTTTAGCAAGCCCATGTGTATAAATTCAACATTCTTTGCAGGTACAAAAAAATCAGCTTAGGGTTGCAGGAAAACAAAGAATAGCATAATTAGCCATCAGTACCGAAAACATCATTTTGAAATAGTGCGTATGAAGGAACTATATCGGATGCTGAAACGTTCACAGTAGCAAAATCATTGCAGCACTATACCTACAAACTGAGTGTGATTTTCCACACAATAATCTCGTGCTCCGTCGCCACCTGCAGGTGAAATGGAAGACAGAACAACTGCCTCGGACTTTCACCTGGCAGCTATTCAATCTTTTTTGTTATCAAAGGAAATTATATTAATAACTCTTACACAGTTCTTGAGAACATAGTTTTTCTGACTAGAACATCTAAGCAAACTATCCAATTGACTAAAATTTTGATAGGTAGATTTATTTTATTTGTGTTGTCTTGATTTAAGTAGTATTTTGCATTAATGATTACCATTTATGAATACTGATCTGATATTACTTTATAAAATTAATTGGATTTCTACCTACATCATCAATTTTTTCTAACTATTATATAAACACTACAGCAGATTGTAGCAGTCGATATTATGATAAAGGATGATATCAATCACTGTGACGCATGCCAGCCATTGAGTTGCGCCAATCCAACGATTCAATTACATCAGTCACTGTTTTCACACATGTTTACCTAGGTCAGCGCGGGGTACCCTATATAAGCCCGTCACTGGGCGGTACAGATAGATCGGTCGACCAACGAAAATAGTGCATACCACTAGACTGCGCTGGTTGGCTGTGGCGGGTCCTCCCAACACACAAAGTAAGCTGGACTAATTGTATTTCCATCTTTTGGGACTTAACGATAGCTCAAACTGTTCAGCTTCATAACATTTGTGACAAGACTCGCAATAAACGCCAGAGGCTATCAATTGTGAGACTTAGTCTGCCTAACCGCTATGAAATTATCTAACCCGAAGGTTTCAGCACTGCTCGGCATTACCAGGGTGAGCTCAAGCCACTGTAGACATGTTTCCCAGAGTTCTAAGAGAACCGGAAACGTGATAGTAGGAATTTAATTTTGTTGTCAGTGATGGGTCTGTTATCCCGGAAGACGATATAACTTTGGCAATAATTGTCGGGTCTAAAGCCTTACTAACTTTGTAGAAATAAAGGGATCCCAGGAGTAGGGGTACTACTTAAAGTAGCAGACTAGTAGGCTCCATAATGAGGAGTCAGAGGCCGCTGGAAACAGCTGATAAGCTGACAACTGCAGAACGAGTAAACAGCCGGTGGTTGCATAAGAATAAATCAGCATAACATTGAAAAGGGGGTCAAAATGCCGCTCACACGTAGCGCTGGGGCATAGAGGAAGTAGAAGAAATCCAAAGAAATAACGCTGCAGAGGTTGCTGGATATTTGAGTTTATCAGAGTCTGTTAAGATAGTGCCGCATTCCTAGGTAGCGAGGGAAAATTATGAATTTTTTTTGATAACTTACAATAGATTTGATAGCACAAACAGATAAAGACTTATTAATTAAATATATCAGAACAAGGAAAGTGGGTTCAGCAAGGTGGAAATTAATGACGCGAGACAAAGTCACGATATGGCCAGATATAAGGGTGATATTAGTGGAGAACTATAGGTGCCGTCGTACACTGGACTATTATGCATACTCACTTTTCACAAGTAAACAGGAGATAGGAAAAAGAATAGTAGACAGGGCAGCCCGAATTGATAAAAAACCGCATGAGTTCCGGGAATCTGTTAGAGAGTATATGTCGGAAGCAGAGTTACCAGGTGCAACCAGTCTTATCTACAAATTAGAAAGGGCGGTATTTACTCAAGGTTTAAGGGAAGAAAGGAATAAAACTATAAAACTATGGTAAAGGTAGAGATCAGAAAGTCAGTCTCACAAAATTGGAGAAATAGCTAACGGGGAAGATAATTCAATATTAAGTGCACAAAGTAAAGAGAGGGAAAAAAGGGACAGAGAGGCCAAAATTAAGAAGGGATCCCTCAAAACCCACTTGTTCTCCATGCAGGAAGTTTGGTCATATGGCAAGGGACTGGAGAAGTAATAACAGCAGGCAAGTTGAAAGTCGAAGTGAGGCTTTTTCTGGCAGAAGATTTAGGCAGTGGAAGTAATTAAATATGAGCAGAATTTGCTTAAAGAATTATGAGCTTGGCGGCAAGGGCTGTGGAGATTAAAAAAACATCTAGAAGAATTCAGGGGAAACTGTAAGGAAAATGATGGCCCAGGGCAAGGTATGTGGTGCAGGAAATGCACTTGTAGAGGCACAAAGGGGAATTCAACTTTTACCATCCCAGAAAAATGCAATAAATGTAACCGTGATAAAAACAAGCCTGAAAATTGTAATACATATCCATGGTTAATATTGGGAAAGAAGGAAGAGGAAAACTGCAACTAGGCAAAGGGGGGGCAGCCACACTATGCATGTGATAGTAAGATATTTACAGCAGGCTGCGGAAACAGAAACGAGATGGTGACAATTCCTTGTGTGAAGGGAAGGTTTGAGGCTCCAACATTTCTCTTGGACAGTGTATCACAGATTTGTTTATTACAAGAAACTGCCCTGATGAAAGGCGTAAAGCTGCGTTTACATCTGGCACAAATTCAGAACATGTATTGGGAGTTGTATGAGAACTTGTATCGGCACACGTATCGGAACATGTCTGAGGCCTTCATTGGCTTGTATGAGTATGAACCTGGCGTTTACATCAGTATACACAAGAATCGAAACCTGCCTGATACATGTGTACACTGATGGGCTATTAAATGACATTTTATTCATTTGAATTGTCAACGCACCAAAAACGTCACCTGGTGAGGAAAATTTTTTAAGTCTCTGTGCTTACATGATACTGAAATAGAAAAGGAAACATAGATGGTGACAAAAAAAATCATATCTAGTCGCGATATACAAGGTGCTTATGCCATATTAATAAAAGAACTAATGACAAATAGAGTGAAGAAATAATGGAAACCTTCTTCTTACAGTATATGTCACTAATTTACTCATTTGAGTTTTTTGTTATGTTAAATTTGGCTAATGCGAATGCGTGTGTATGAGATACAAGTCAAAGTCAAAAGTGAAATGAGCATATACAAAATGTATGAGCGTTTTGTATGATATACTCTGATATATGACAAATGTAAGAGCAGTCTGTATGAGGTAAGGTGCCGCCACTTGTCAAATATACAAATCTCGAAACAAGTTCCAGCACAAGTATAGAAGTGTGAACGTAGCTTAAGGATACAAGTACAATAAAAGGTGTCGGGGAAGTAGTAATTGAAACAAGGAGGACTGTGGAATTAAGGTTACAGTTGGGGCAGTGCCAGGAAATAGTACATGAGTACCATGTTGTGCAGGGGGCGGTCAAGTTACCCATAAACAGAATAATAGACCGGGACCTTCTTGTAAAGTATGGAGCCATAACTGTGGCTCATGTTGGAAAGAATAAGAGAAGTCGGGGGGCACAAAGAAAATTCAAGGTAAGTCCATAAAAGCAAACAAGCAAGCAGTACGGAGATGCAATGGGTAGAATTAGGTCCGTGAGAAGAGCGGATATTAAAGGTAAGTGTTGTGGGCTGCGGGAGCGGGATAGCAATAATGCAAAAGGGAGTGATACACCCAGGAGTTTATCTGCCAGAAGCACTGGTTGACGTGACGGCACAGATGTGACTATGATGAAAACTATAGAAAAGGATGTGAGGTTCTTCTGTCCCGCCCTGCCAGTATAATTCATTGATATAGATGAAACAGAAACTCCTGCGACAGTGTGTAAAGCCACAGAAATTATAAACGGGGTTGGCGGATGAAAGATTAAAATTGTTAAAGCAGAAACTTAGGGTAGAGCATCTGAATAGCGAAGAGTAGGCAGCCATCGTGGTGTTATGCAGTGCATGTAATGATATTTTACCACGGTAAAGCATGAGATAGTGCCAACTCCAGAAGCCCAGGGGTGGGTAATAAACCAGAGGCCCTACTGAATTCCTCAGACACAAAAATAAATCCTATAGGAGGAGTTAGATAAATTGAAAAAAGGAGGGAGTGATAACAGATAGTCCTGAGAACTTTCCACTCCTCCTGTTACTGAAGAAGCCAGATGCCGAAGGGCAGATGCGTTGGCGGATAATCATGGAATATTGCAAGTTTAGTGAAATAACAGTGGGGAATATATACCAACTACCACTTATATTGGAAATCTTGGACCAATTAGGAAAAGCCAATTACTTTAACACACTTGACGTATCACATGCGTACTACCAGATTTTGCTGGACGAAAATCCAGGGAAATTAAAGCCTTTAGCGGCCCATATGGGCATTATCAGTTCGAGCGGATTGGAATGGGGTTAAAGACGGCAATGGCCTGTTTTCAGAAGCTGATGAATACAGTAATGGCTTGAATACTCGGTGAAAAGGCATTAATTTATCTGGACTATTTAATGTGCCATGCGCCAACCTTGGAAGAGCATAATAAGCATCTAGCAGAAATCTTTGACAGACTTAGGCTGCCTAATCTTAAACTGAAGGTGGACAAGTGCTCTTTCTTACACAAGGAGGTCACATATTTAGGGCACATTATAACTACTGATGGCGTGTGAAGCCAGATCGGAGGAAGATTAGTGCCGTAAAACAGTTCCCCCCATTTCGAACAGTAAGGGAGTTGAGGGGTTTCCTGGGATTGATGGGATACTACAGAAGTTCATACAGAATTTTAGTGGAAAAATCAAACCACTGAACGACCTGCTTAAAAAAAGGGGTATACTGTGTATGGAAAGAAGAGTAGGAAACTGCCTTTCAAGAGCTAAAAAATAATTTAAGTAATCCTCCTGTCATAAAATTCTCGGATTTCTCAAGTAACTTTTCATTAGTGTGGATACTAGTGGTACGTCGCTAGGGGCAGTTCATACAGTTCATTGCCAACCATACGACAAGGGTGATGTGCCCATTGGCTATGCATCCCAGTCGCTCACTAAAACCTAACGGGGGTGGAGCACAATTGAGCGGTAACGTTTGGCAGTGGTGTGGGGCATAAAGCAATATCGACCATATGTGTATGGTACGAGTTTTGTTGTATACACAGAGCAAAAGCCGCTCACTTGACTAGCAAGTATTACTGATCCATCATATAGGCAGCAGAAGTACTTAATACACTTGGAGCAGGAGCAATTGATGATTGTAAAGGCAGCGTTGAATACGACCAGTAGGGATTTAGTTGAACTGGCAGAAGTACAGTGGGTGGCCAAATTATTATACTCAATAGGTCATAAAGCAAAAAAAGTCATGAAGTTTTTAAAAGACGAAAAAATAACCCTCTTGGATTGGCCTGGAAATTCGCCAGACCTTAACCCTATTGAGAATGTCTGGGCGGCGCTAAAAAAAGAAATTTGCAAGGATAAAATTATTACTAATAAAAAAGAATTAATAGAAAATATTATTACAGCATGGCACAGAACACCTGAATTACAAGAAATTTCCAAAAAGTGCATTGCCAGCATGCCGCAGCATCTACAAAACGTGATTGCTCAAAAGGGAGGATTCACTAAATATTGATTAATATTTTTTTCTATTAATATAACATTATTCCTATGCTAAATTATGTTTTATTTATTTTTCCTTAATTCATTAAACCTATAAAGATAACAATAAAAACGATATCATAGGTCTATTAGTAGATTAAATGTATAATAACACACGAAACAATGTTTTTTTTTCAAACGAGTATAATAATTTGGCCACCTACTGTAGAGGCGACCCTGGGGAAGAGGTGGTAGCACTAAAAGATTATCTAGAGAACAACATAGAGACAATGTTGCGAAAAATTTGTCTATCTACACTTATCAATGGACATTTTTATGAACATCGGCTGTATAGCATGAGAGTACGACTTAATTATCAATGCAGTAGTAACAGCACTGCATGGCATGCTCAAGCAACATTTAATTACCACAGCACAAATCATCAAGTATTTGAGGGAGGTTCTGGCTGCATTGGGAGATAAACAATTTCCAACTCCCCTTATTCCTGAGTGGGATCTCATTTAAAAATTGTGACATCAGACACATTTATCATGGAAGACATGTTAGGATAAGCTATTAAAATACCGTTGATTGACTCTACCATATTTCAGCTCTGCCACATTTATTAAATGGAATTAACAACACCTAAATGTACCTTGCTCCAGCGAAATATCTGCTAAGTCCAGATATAACGAAACGACACTATACTATGCTATTACCAAGAGCGCCAATGTAAAAACTTAGATTCCAGTATCCACATCTGCAAACAGACCTTTGTACTTCAATCGGACATACAAGATGGGTGCTGTGAGTTCAAACTACTGCAAACTCCGCGCAGTATGCCAAGAAATTGTGCACCCAGGGTGGAACTCAGCCACAGTACGTGGACCTAGCTTTATGGGAACACATGATTATATGCGATCCCAAAAAATGTACGAATTACTGTGATTTGTGACCAGTTGTGACATTCAGCTGGCTGGTACAGAAAAACTGAGGTTCAGCCAGAAGTGTAGGAGTTATGAATCGGACATAATGCTTCAATCAGAGCTAGTTACCACAGTGGTAACTAGCCCTGATACCATAGCTCCGCTGGACTTACGCCAGGATCTACCACAACTTACGGGGTCTGTCTACAATACACCCATTATGCGTCCGACACATCCAGGACCGCCACTTAGATTAACTGAAGCATGTAGGCATGGAGTGGATCAAGTTAAACTACTGATCATCGGAATTGTTGTGGTAGTTTTGCTTGTCCCAACTACGTGGCATCATTATGAGTGTTGCAGGCACACGCTGCTGCAAGCGGCCCGCCAGAGACTGAGTGGGCGCGAAACCACCCCAAGCCTGAGGCCGGCCACCACAGCAGGGCACCCTCACCAAGTCCCAAACCCCGGAAGCAGCCACAGCATTACTCAATGTGGACCACAGATAAATGGCTCACTGCAACAGCATGCTCCGCGACCTACATACCGCCAGGGAGCACACCGCACCCATGCGTGGGTGGTTCATAGAATTTATTTTGTAAATAGATTACTGTGTCATACAAGACCATCTCTCATATCTTGGCAAATCAATAAAGCGCGTTTTTTGCTGACCCTCAGATATGTATACAAGCCTGTATTGTAGTAACAATTTTAAATTATGTTATAAACTGTTGTAAAATGATTGTATATATTATGTGGTGTATCCAATCAAATATATTGTATTGAGACATTATGTAATTAATAAATTCACTGTGAGCTCTGCCTGGTCAAGCCATGCACAGCGAACGTACTAAACCAGCGGCCAGGCAGGCAGATGTTGAATCATTTCATGTTAGTACTCCCGCCGTTTTCGGGGCCTGAGTGGCTGGATCATGGTAGATTAGGTTAAGTACGAAGATACGATAAATTTTGATAGCTACGCCCTCCAAAATTTTTCGTTTCTTCGGGAGGGTAGGTGTCGATGAAAGCCAGTGACTTGCGCCAAGCCGACGACCAAATTACATCACTCACTGTTTTAACGCACGTTCAGCACGGGATAGCATATATAAACCCGTCACTGGGTGGTATAGATAGATTGGTCCACCCATGAAAATAGTGACTACCAGGACTTTGCAGGCTGGCTGCAGTGGGTTCTCACCACACAAAAAGTAAGCTGAACTAATTGTATTGCTATCTTTTGGGACTTAACAATAGCTCAAGCTGTTCAGCAGCATAACATTTGTGACTAAAGGCTGCCAATTGTGAGACTTAGTCTACCTAACCACTCTGCTTCCCTCTGAAATTATTTAACCCGAAGGTTATAGCACCGCTCAGCATTACCAAGGTTAGCTCTAACCACTGTAGAGGTGCTGCCTGGAGTTCTAAGATAACTGGGAATACAACAATTGCCTGTTATTTATGACACATATAATGTTTAATCTTAGAATTTGTTAACCACATTTCATGCAAATATATCATCCTACAATATTCAACCACTTTAATACAAAAAGCAATATATTGTCAACATTAAGAGATACTGCTGTTTCACAAATTTATATGGATGAGGATATTTTCTGGCCTTGCCATCTATTATTGTATGTGAACTTGCATAGCAGACTATATCTATAATATTAAAATTTGTAAGCAAGCTGCATATGTCTCTTTATTTGAATAGGTACCGCACAAAAACTAACACAGCAATTTGGATGGGGTTTTCAAAGCTTTAGAGCTAATAGTCCACATTAAAATCTGCAGAAATAGAGAATGACTTATATGTACCAAGCTACAAGGCAAGTAATTATAACTTGTTTGTATTTAAAATTAATGAGCACAGATTATTATGTATTTCAGCCAGGCACTACTGTCAAAAAATCTGACAAAAGGTCACACAACTTAATTTAGGATTCAGATTTTTTTTTTTTTTTTACTTTGGACTGCATTAATTGAAATAAATGGAACACCTGAATCAATAAGCATTGACTTGCGATATTTACAGGTCAGTCACCATGTGAAATGTGTTAGATTACTAATATGGTACATATATACTGATTCTGTACAGTTAAACTGTTTGTCTGAGGTACAATATGTCTTCCAGAACGCTGTACTATAAACGACATTAATTAATACACCCATATTTCCTCTTTACATGTCATTATGGATACGAAATACAGTAATTTTCTCAAATGAAGATGCCTAAGAAATAGCTATCATAAATATCAAAAGGTAAAAATAAGTATTTGTTGCATAATAACAGCCATTATTTCGGTAAACTTTAGTCAATTAATGTAATTTGCCATAATTTGCAAATATTATTGAATATCATCACCTAAGGAACTTGTGAACAAATTTTGGCTGCTGTTCAAACCATGGTCAGAAGAAACAAATTTTTTAATTAATTATATTGTGAATTTAAAAAAAAATATGTTTAAAAAGGTTTATTTTTGTGACATAAGAATTGAAGCAACATTTATGAGAAATAAGATTACTTGCTGTAGAGTTAATGATGATAGCAACATGAAACCAATAAAATTGAAATTTAACCTAACCTCATTAATAGCTAATGTTTCCATTCTAAAATCTTAGGTTTTGTCACATGCTCATTGATAGATTCGCAGTTTTGTCATCAAAACTTGGCCCACTAGAAGTACTTACATGTGATGGAAATAATTACATCAGTTGTCGAAAGCAAAGGGAATTAAAAATAATTAATAAACTAATGTTACATCACGTAAATTATAAAGCTATTATTTATCTGTTACCCCCATCCTACCGTATATTTGATCAAAACTTATCAGCTATCATTCTGGTCTAGGTTGTATTTCAACTGAACCAGGAGCTCTGATAATATTGCCACTGGGAAATCATATTTTTTTTTTTTTGGTTACAGTTTAACATCCCTTTTTAACAACGTGGTCTTTAGAGACGGGAAAGGATGGGGGCAAGGAATGGGAAGGAATTCGGCCATGGCCTTTTGAAGGAAGCATCCCGGCATTCACCTGGAGTGATTTGGGGAAACCATGGAAAACCCAAATCTGGATGCCCGGACGGGGATTCGAACCGCCGTCCTCCCGAATGTGAGGCCAGAACGCTATCCGTTACACCACCATGCTCGGTGGGAAAATCATAGCTCAAGTAACATGCTCATTAATACATACACTGTACCATGATCAAATCATGACACTTTCGAATTACTTAAATGAGGCTGAAATAATTGCACCAGTAATACAGCAATTTGAAAGGGAAGGTAATTAAAAATAATTCCTAATATGTGATACTGCATAAGATTAGTTTTAATCTACATAACTTTCTATTTTAAAGCAGAAATAATTGATAGAATCAACATATCGCCATCATAAAACAAATATCCAAACAGCAAAAAAAATCTACTTCAGAGGTTAAACATTATTGATTTTTTTTTTTTTTTTTTTTTTTTTACAGAATGTAAATAAATATTTATTACTATACTGATATATACTATTACTGTTATTATTAATAAAGAAACTGTTATATTATAACACACTTCTAAGAAGTTGAATTTGTAGGTAACTTCTATATCGATATAAATTTGTGGTGCCACGTTTATAATGCATTTCTCCATAACAGTATTTAAAAATGGCACACAGAGGCATTACCTACCAAGTAAGGTAAAGGTAACATCTTATTTCTCTTAAACTTTGGTTCACTTACTTAGACCACAAAAAAAACAATTTCTAAACATATTTTTTTTACTTACATCTACAAATAAGTACATTTATTTTTTCAAATGGCTTTTCTATTATTTCATAAATTGTATTGAATTAATACAAGAATAAAACCAAACTCTCAGATATCAGTATACTAACCTAAGGTTATAAGTAAAACAAAGGAAAGTTTTCAGAAGACATTTATAATTCATTCCTGTCTATGTCAATATTTGATAATGGAAAAAATTGGTAAAGAATTTTTATAAATACCAAAACACCTGTGGGCCTAGCAGTAGGCAAATGCTAGTTATAACTAATGGATAAAAGATAAGGGTAAAAAAAACTGGTGAACATTAGCTGCTTTATTTCCAGTTGACATCAATATGGACATAATGAAGGAGTTAAATAAATACTGTAAATACATTCAAAAGCTTTTGCGAACCACTTTTCAAGTGAACCTGGGTGTAATCATCTCCTTTTATACCAGTCTTTATAAGCAACAGAAGCGTCTATACATATCGAATTTTACAAACAGTGCAGTCTACCCGTACTGATATATGACTGTGAGTACTGGACGCTAAACGAAGGGGTCACAGACATATTAGAGAAGACAGCCTCCATGAGTTGACAGTGGGCAGACCGTGTTGCTCAGAAGAGAGGCGAAGATGGACAAAAGTAGTGTAAGAGACCACCACAGACAAGGAGGAAGACCACCAGACTGATGGAAAAAGAACACATGCAGGGCTGCAGGAGTTAACTGGCAGATGATCAGCCAAGACTTGAGGAGAAGAGTAGCTCTACCTGAATCTGTTACTCTAAGAGGCCATATCGTGTAAAGACTGAACAAGCTAATCACGAAGAAGCATCTACAGAAAACTTTCCTCACACTATGGTTTACTGCCCGTATTCATTAAAATTAGCTTTCCAACACTTGATTTACCTAGCAAAAATAAACATCTGATAGGATGATGTTTTGACAAAATAACAGGCAAAGCTCTAATAAGATTCGATGCAACATTTTAAGAAACAGTGGAACTACACACAGATAGGGTAAACATCCTTCAACATATATATAGGATACTGATATCCTTTCTTAACATGTGTAACAGTTCTAAGCTAAAACCTGAGTATCCAAAGTATTAATATTACCTCCAATGAATGTAGGTTGGCTTAGTCTTACCTGGTTTGTAAAAATGAGGAAGAAAGATATGAAGATCTGCACGAGTCCTGATGGAGACGGAGCCTCGTAAAATCTTCAAATGTTTGTGAGCAGTGCACACAAACATACGAGGGACACAAAACAGTTGTGACACGTTTAAACACATGTTTTATCAGAGAACTCCAAGATAAAAATATCTGTTCACAAAAGGCACACTTAGGTTGAAAAAATGGCTGTTTTTTCAAAATGATTTTACAGTTATGAAAAGCTGTATGAGCACAAAATGTTGACAGATCTAAGAAAATTAGACCACATTGCTGGCAAATGTATTTTGGAATATTTATGAGTGAGTTGTGACAGAAAACATGTCTTATCAGCAAAGCCCGTGTATTGTAAATATCCAGACATTTAGTGCATGTCAGCTGCAGTGGCCCGACAGCTAATGTGTTGCTGCTGTTTCCCTCATGGGATGCACTGGGACCGTGTACATTAAACTGAGTTAAATCAGTATTCACAGCCATCTGCTACTAAGTTTTGTCCATCACCCCAGTATCACCTTGGTCAGAGTAAACAAGTTTTGTTGATAAGCCACTCTTTCCCTGCAAAAATAAAGAAGAATTAGTCCTTTGCACTATAATATGCACAAACATTCATAGATTTAGGTATAAATTAAACAACTAACAACACTTCTAACATCATTACAAAAATTATATTATTTACTTCACAGCAATATATTGCATTGCAAAAATTAATTAGAATGCTATGAAGACAGATTTATGCTAAACTGCAAAGCTTTTATTTAGACTCATTTGTTATATAATGCAGCTTATTAAGGAGTTACATCAGTGAATAAGATGCATTTGAAAATAATTAGACTGAGCATGGTGGGTAAGTGGTAATGATCTGGCCTCACATTTAAGATTAAAGTGGATTGGAATCCCCACAAACCATCCAGATCTGGGTTTTCCAAGGTTTCCCCAAATCACTCAAGTCAAATGCTGGGATGGTTCCTTCAAAATACCATGGCTGAATTCCTTCCTAGTAGTTGCCCCACTAATGCTTTCCCTGCTCTAATGACCTCTACATAAACATGGAAAAAGACAGAAGCAAAAAAGATAAAGAAAAAACTAGAGTCACAGAAAAGTTTATGAATTGTCAAATGTATCACTAGGACAATATTAAGGTGGTCTCTATTCTAAAACGCTAATAATATGAATTTGTTTGTTGGAAAAAATAGTAGATACAAGTATGCTGAACAGTATGTAGAGTTATATAACAAACTGAAAATAATACTCTCATATTCATTGCTGCACATGGCTTGTATCTCATACTATCAAACACAAAATTTATTTGCGAAAAGTAGAATAATCTGTATATTATAATTAGAAAGGCATCTCTAAAACTGGCAATATTCTGTACAGTTGCATGCTGACAAACTAATACAGTCAATTATGTATCTTAATATATTATAATTAATATCATCATTGAAAATTTTGATCCCTAACAGATTTGAAAACTAATTCTTGCTTGTATTTATGATCAGTATTTATTTTTATTTATGTTTATTTGGTATAAAGAGCAAAGTTTCTACCGGTATCAACAAACTCAAGGGATTCTTTAATATTATACAGATAGGAAATAAGCACTAATTTAATTATCTGGTAAACAACAATTAAGTAGCACAAATACAAATCATGTATGGTTATTCTTTGATGATTAAGGGTAAATGAAAAGTAAGCCAGATAATATGCAAATGCATGTAACAATCTAATTGCATAAATGAGCTCAGGTAGGTACTCCAATGTTGATGGTTAGTGAACAATAGTTGAACAAAGAAAACTCCACTTAGGAGGAATCAATATGAGCAGCTGGTAAACTAATAACTTCATCCATATCAGGTATCAGTGTGGCAGAGGTAGATCAGAATAAATTTATTTGAAACCACACTGAAAATGTCACTTTCACAATGCCTGGGATTATTCATTACAGGGTGTGGTGGAAATTAAATGAAATCTTTGAAAAATGGAAGGGGAAGGAGCCACAAATAGTGTCCATTTTAGGAGGCGTTCAGCTTTTATGGAAAGTAAGAGTAGCAGTCTTAGTGAGTAAAGAAAAATATTTTGAAAACAAATTAATAAATATAATGACATAGTAATAAATAACTGTCCTTGGGATTATACGGTAACAATAGTGCTGTAGTTTGTGATTTAAATGTAACTGAATCTGGCTGATATATGTCATAAATGTGAAGAACGAACAGATTCGAAGTATTAGTGATTATTATGTTTTATAGCATATCAAATTATAAGTAAGTGGTATCGAACTTATAAAGTTACAGTTACAAGAACAAAGTTTGAAAGTGAAGTCTCAAATATAATTTAAGAGAGTAATTGTCACTGTTAAAGAAACTCATCATTTAAATGATCATCTTGAGGGAAATATGGGTGGTAGAAATGTTGTAATAACCATTATTGATGCAACACAGATTTAAAATTTGTCAAGTCCTTATACCTCATCAACATCGATGACACTAGAGGCATGAAAGGACTGTAGGCAAGGAACAGGAAAGATTTCGGCTGTAACCTTTTATAGGAACTACAACCAATTTCCTCGCTAAACTATTCATAGTAACTCACCCACTGCCCAGTTCTCTTATTTATTACACTTCCTACACCAGTGACTCCTCTGACAGCTTCTGTGCTAATTATCCTGTGTTCCACATACCAAATGTGCTGTGCATCTTTCCATTTAATTTTTCTAATCCCAACAGCATCTAACACAAGTAATTCCTCCTTGATTTCTATGTTTTCTAATCAATCTTCCTAATCAGAATTCTAACTTCTATAGTCAAACTTGTAAAAAGATTCTATCCACTTTGATGACACTTCCCTGAGATCCATTTTAGGGACAATTTCACCTCCACGATAATTTGAGAGGGATTACATTACCTCAGGATATCCTTTGAGTCTTTATTGCTGTGGCTTCCTATTGCCTTATTAATTTACATGCCATTGATTATTCCTGATTCGCCCACCTATAGAAGCTGTTTCCAACCCCCAATCTACTCCGTCCACACACCCACCTTTCAAGAGGTGTTTATCAAGAGTGTGTGCCTCCTTATACAGGGAATCACTACTGCCAGAGCCTCACCCACGCAAATGGGGTGCAACACATCAAGGAGAAGTTGACATTTGGTTGGAAAAGGCAAAAAATAGTCTCTCCCAAACTCTTACACCCCATATCCGAATACCTTCCAATAAGCCAAAAAAAAAAAAATCATAATAGAACTGAGAAATACTCTTCACACATCACTAAATAATAAACATGCTAGAACGGTTGGAATATAAAATTAATACTTATAAAAATATACAGAAAAATAATAAAAATATAAAAAGGAGTATGCAAATACACACAGTGCATGTAGATTCATATTCTATGTATTTCTTCAAGAACAATCAGCAAAATGTATTTAGAAAAAAATTCAGTCACACTTCAGTTGATACCACTAAGTGAAAATATTCCTTGCAAGGTATAAAACACTTGTATATGGTTTTCAAAGTATGCTACTGATGTGATAACTATATAGCTGATGCTCTATTGCTTATTAATATAATGTGTCGGTATATAATATTTTTCCTCAGATAACATGCCTGTAACCAAAAATAATATAGTGGTTGTTCATTCCTAATAGAATTTGAAAATATTCTTTATATATTTGTTTAAGATACAATTGGCATCTGAAACACTGGACAAAGGAAAGCATTCTTTTGGTTATGGTTTTATGCTTCATTGATGCTTATTAGATGCAAGAAAGGACTGGGGACAAGGAAGAATTCGCCTATGGGCTCTTGAAGGAAACATCCAGGCATTCACCAGGAGTGATTTGAAGAGACAATGTAAAATCCAAATCTGGATGCCCGGATGGGTGTTTGAACCCTTATCTTCCCAAATGTGAGGCCAGAGTGTTACCACTCAGCCACCATGCTCGCTAAAAGGAAAGCCGACAGGACACTTTATGGGAATCTTATTTGTTGAGGCCATGCAAGCAATATCTGTAAATTTGTTGATAATACCACCATTAAAATTCTCAATCATTTGCCAGAAAGTAGTACTTGAAATACATCTGTAATTGAAATAACAAACAAGCATAAATTACTAACCTGAGCATGGTGTGTGAGCGGTAACATTCTGGCCTCGCATTCGGGAGGAGGTGGGTTCTAATCCCTGTCGGGGCATCCAGATTTGGGTTTTCCATTGTTTCCTCAAATCACCCCATGTGAATGCAAGGATGCTTCCTTCAAAAGGCCATGGCCGAATTCCTTCCCATTCCTTCGTCTCCAGTTCCCATACCACCTCTAATGACCTCGATGAGGTATAAAGCCATAAATAAAAATAAATACTATAAACACATAGATACATAAAAATACAACTTGTGGATGAATCAATGTGGACAGTCCCATAAAACACAGCACTAGAGACTAATTCTGTAATGAGGATTTAATCAGTGAACTGGAGTTATGGAAAATGTTCACAGCTATTATTTACTCACTGGAGTACTAAAATGGCTCTGGAAACATAAGAACAAGTGATTGCAATTAGTAACAGGTTTTGACCTTCGTTGGCTAAACATTGATATCTGTAACAAGTCAATGTGTGAATCCTCAAGCATAATTGCTTTTTGTATAATATAAAAGAAAGAAAAAAAAATCTGTATTTAAGTCCCACTGTGGTATTCCAGGTATTAGGAGCTGATCATCAATTGAACTTCGAAACTGGGAGCTACTAAGGAGCAATAGAAAGAAGGAACAATAAAATAGATATTAAAGACTACATTGCCCCTCACAAGGTAGCAGATATGAAACAATGAGTAGAGATCTTCTGGCAACTTGTACAATGAGATGGCTAATCCTTGCAAAAGTTTGGAAGTAGTTATTACAGTGAAAGTGATGGTTATTCTTAAGAAAGAATTAGAATTAAAAGAGAAATAGTGTAAGAGACGTAATGAGACAACATTATCATGTAATTTAATTGCATTAGACTACACAAGCTCTGTTACAATTTCCTTAAACTCCATTTAGACATTTCATGAATTTTAATCTAAAATCCCTCATTAATTCTTCCATCATTAAATTATTCCACTTCTTTCTCCACCACAAATAACTACCATTTTCCTGTTCCTGAAACCAATGCAGGTTTGCAATCCTGGTTATTTCTTCCTTTCAATATATTATTCCTAATTGTTCTGCCAATGTCCAGCCAGGTTTTATGGTCAGTAAGTGCCTCACACACTCCCAGCACTCTCTTCACTGTCTACCAATGACTTTCAACCCAAGTGCTTCACAATATCAGCTACCAACTGTGTTTTGCACTAATGTTCCACAGGAAAAATCTTGCTGCTTTCATGTGCACACACTACAACCCTTGTATCTGAATCCCATACTGTGGGACCCACAGTAACCCATCAGACTTAACCAATGTTCTAACAAAGCAGTTGTATCCTAAACTCCTCCTTCGGTGATTCTCTCTTCACACATTCTGGAAAATAACGAATTTTTAATCTCTCCCAGGTGCAAAACTAATTTACCTTATTCATTTATTGAGTTTAAGATCAAAAGATCGCCAAGAAAGTCACTTTTTATCTCTTAAACAAGCAATTTCTTCTCCAACCAATATTGAAAACAAATAAATAAATAACCTAAGAAGCTGTCTTTTTTTGGGATTTATCTCCATTCCAGGCTGGAATACCAAGCTAGATATACAGTCCACATGCGCTGTGTAGGAAAATGATGAATAATTTACCAAAAATGTTGAAAGAATTTAAAGTTAAAATTTGTTGAGGAGTAAATGAAGTTGGGTGCAGGAAAGGGGGAAGATGGGTGTGAACGGAAAGTGCCACTGGAGTTTGTGCTCCATTGCAATTTAATTGCATATATATTTTCGTCCACAATACTATTACATGAAAAAGTCATATGTAAACTCTCTCTCTTTCTGAATATAACAATTAAACACAATCATTTAAAAACACGATGAGCTTGATCCGAAGAAAATACCCTATTGCACTTCAATTTTCACTCCCATCTTTTATGATGCTGCATTTGATATCCTGAACTTTCTGCTTCCTATATTTTAAGCATTCCAGAAAGTCACTTTTTGGGTTAGTGTTCTAGGGCACATCTATATCTGGGGTATTAGCTGAATTCCAGTTATTTACCCACACTTTTGTCTCAATTAATGTTTGTTAGAAGGAGGCAACTATAGTCAATGTGTATGTACAAACTACCACCCACAAAAAAGATGAGTTTGCTGAAATAAATGGTCAGCTAAAATGGGCAGGGAACTTTGGACCTCCTAGAAAAATGCTTCAGAGTAATGCATCTGTTAGAGAGGTCAATAAGATGATGCTCCAAGAGAGTGGGTAACAAAACTTTGATGAGTCCTGCTCTGGCATTGTGGGTGCCATGGGAACCACATTACAGTTTTCAAATTATGGTAGTAAGGAATACAAAGGAGGACAGCTAAATTTGTCTGTGGGAATTATCAAAGGCTGCACCAAGTAAATGAGACCAAGTTGGGTTGAGTGTCACTACAAGACACAAGGTGCGTGAAGAAAATTATTGATATGAGTAAGGGATATTCTGGCGCTGACGTCTGCTAGAGGATTTAGGAGCAGAATAATAAGTCAGTGTTAACAATTTATTCTAGGAATAAGGGAGTGGGAAAACTTTCATTGGCAGGTAGGAGAGTGAGGAACTGAAATAAATTACCTAAGGAATTAATAAGCCCATGTGCTGCTTAAGCTACTTTTAAATATGGCACAAAGGAAGAACATGTGTCAGGATTTGTATCAGAACATGTATCGGAACATATCTGAAGCTGTCATTGACTTGTATGAGTATGAACCCTGCATTTACATCAGTATACACAAGTAGCAAAACATACTTGATACTTTTGTGCACTTATGTGCTATGAAATGCCATTATTTTCACTCAAACTGAAAAAGCATTAAAATTTTTAAGTGTCTATGCTTACATGATACTGAAGTAGGAATGGAAATGTAGATGGTGGTAAAAAAAAATCTATTTAGATACGAAATACAAGGTTCTTAGGCCACATTAACAAAAGAACTAATGACACAAACAAAGCAAAAAAAAAAAAACAATGGAAGTCTTCTTCTTATGGTACATATCACTAATTTCCACATATGAGTTTTCGGTTAATGCGAATGCATATGTATGAGATACAAGCCAAAGTCAAAGGTGAAATGAGCATATACAATGTATGAGTGACTTGTAAGAAATACTCTAATATTTGCCAAATATCTGAGTAGTTTGTGTGAAATAAAGTGCAATTTGTCAAATATACAAACACCAATACAAGTTCTCATACAATTATCCAAGTGTTAACATATTTTTCTGTACACAACCAAGTGAAAAACATATGCAGAAAAATTCTAATTAAAAGTGACAGACGTTCGTACTGTAGAATTTATTATCATGAAAATTTAAGCCAAGCTGGACAGGTTAAAGGTGATACGTTAATATTATATTGCACACTAAATCTTTTGGAATCAATAAACAGAAGAAAGAGGTGTTATGTGTACTATGAGTCACTGTAAAAAAAAAAAAAAAAAAAGTTTTAGTGTTAATGGCTGCTATTACACCCATACATAAATAAACACATAACGTAATAATGGACATTCAAACGAGAAGCACACAAGTCTCATTTAGCCCTGTGTACACAATGATACAGAATCTCACACTCTTTGTAATTAATTCATTGTACCACTATGAAAGCTATAAGGATCATAAACTGAA
>JARYHS010006964.1:13139388-13175696 GCA_031002005.1 Vandiemenella viatica | reverse complement strand
TTACCATTCCTTGCCCCCCATTCTTTAACATCTCTAAAAACCTCGCTGTTAAGAGACGTTAAGCAGTTAAAAAAATAATGACTGTATGCCATTTTCTCAGCGAAAACTAAAAGGAAAAGAGCAACACAAATTAGATCGCAGCTGCCAATGCTCAAGGGCCGAATGAGGAAAACAACTAACCACCCTGGGTGGAAATATGGCTTCATAGCCAGGCCGCTAAGAGGCTAGCGTCTTAACACGTCTGGAGCACAGACAGGGCGGCGAGGCGGCGCGTGTATACACGTCTGGAGCACAGACAGAGCGACAAGGCGGCGCGTGTATACACGTCTGGAGCAGAGACAGAGCGTCAAGGCGGCGCGTGTATACACGTCTGGAGCACCTGGGCGCAGTAGTAGCCACGCGCGTTAACGCGTCTACAGCAGTCAAAGGGTTAAGCCTGCGCTTCATACATTAATTATGTTAACTACATTGAAACAAACTACTAAACTACTGGTATTTATTTTGTAGGTACCTTAGAAATAAATTCTTCAACAAAGTAGAGTGAATGGTCAATTAAAAATTATTTCAATTTTTTTAAAATGTAATCTTATCATCTGCTAGACATTTAATAAGTGTTTGGAGCTTACTGATGATATGTATCCCTGAATGTTGGACATCTTTTTCAACAAATGGCAACGACTTGTAATCCTTTAGATTAGATCTTTTTACTTCTAGTGCCATAATTGTGTTTTTTTAATATTTGTTACAAAAAAATTATAATTTATGAATACAAATGACATTAATGTGTATATATACTCAGCCACCAATGATAAAATCCCTAACTTCTTGAACAGCTCTCAACATGAAGTTCTACTGCTTACGCTACACATAATTCTTATTGCCCGATTTTGGGCTCTGAATTTATGGAAAAAGAATTGCATTGCAGATAAATGTATGCGCCAGAATATCCACTGTCACACAATATTATGTTCTTTAACTATATCAACTACATTTTCACAAACTACTGGCTACTATTTTGTAGTAACCAACTAAGAAAAAATTCTTGGATGGAGTAGAATGTGTTTGGCTCTTAAACATTTTTTTTAATATATCGATCACTTAACAATACAATTATTAATTGCGATGGAGCTCACTGCCGGGTGGAATTTTCCTTCCATTTCTAATTTGATTTCTACTAATTTTTACCGAAAAATCCTCCGCAGTGTAAGGTGTATTGTTCATTTGCCACTAAGTCTGTTCTAGGCTTCCACTCTCTATCTATTAATGTTAAGTTTCCTAACTCTAAATGTTTGAAATCGTTGGCTAATTTATTGCAGTGATTCTGTTTTACCTTACCCATGCTGCTTCTAAATTAATGGTATGGATTAATCGATTTTGATGTAATCACGGAAATAGCTAAATGTTTGATCTTGAACGTGCACCATCTTTGTATTTTTAACGGTTCTAATCAGCTGTTTGGTGTTAAATCGTGTTGGTGGCTCTGTCGAAGCAATGTTATTCTCTTTAGATTAGAGATGGGCAAAACAGCTTTTTTCCAGTAATACGTTATTCAGTTATTGCTTCTTTTATCTAACCGCTTTTTTTAACCGTTAGAAATAACGTATAGTTATTTTGTTCTGAAGTAATATCTATGGTGACGCTACTAAAATCTCTGCTCAGAAACGCTCTTCTCTTGTTGAAAAAGCCGGAAATGTCAAATAACCGGATGTGACGTCACGAAAAGCCGCTTATTAGCGTTATTTAGCGTTTAACGATACGTCACGAATAGCGGCTTTCAAATAAGCGGCTTCCTAATAAGCGGCTTTCATAGTAACTGTCAGAGACACTATATACGCCTTCGACTTGTGTTTATGTATTTGTTTAATAAGTCGCAGTGATGCCTTGATAAATTAATATAGAATTTTAACACGACCAGCTGTAGCGGTTTGTGTATAACGTGATTTACGGACGTACCATAAAAAAAAAAAAAAAAAAAAAATGCGAAGTGGGCAGTTTTGATTACGTGTTAATATATTTTTCTCTTTGAAACTAATGAATTTGTAGTATGAGTTTTTATGAATATATGCAACAAATACAGAAGATTAACTTTGCTGAAAGTAAACAATTTTTCAGTCTGGCTATTAATTCGCATTAAGTTTTGTGTGGCTATAGTTATATGTATAGCATACTTTACATATGTTGTAAATGTGTCCCAATAACAGACCAGCTGCAATTTAAATATGTTGTTCAGACGTACATAAAAGTAATTTGAAATGTAAATATGATTTGCTGTTTTAAACTAAATGACTTGTGGAAATACTAGCGCTTTTCGATGGTTTCTCCATCTGTTGGTAGCTATCGCAGTTAATAACGGTTAAAGGTATTAAAAAGCTGTTTACATAGGTGGTGTCCTCTAGTGATCGCTATCGAAGTTAATAACGCCTTCAACTGGCAAAGACGATATAACACATGTACGCAGCTGTAACAAAATGCATAATCAAGTGGTTTTTGATGGAAGGATGGATGCTGAAAACCAGTTTAATGGTCACTAAGTCGTAGAGAGATGATAAATTTTGGACCCTATCGCAAATAACACCTGCAAAGTAGTATTTAACGTCGTCAGCCGTAGCGACATCTGTTGGGTGCTATCGCAGTTAATAACGGTTAGAGGTTGGAAAAAGCGGTTTATATAGGTGGTGTCCTCTAGTGATCGCTATCGTAGTTAATAACTATTATTTTGCGATGGTAGTGTCATCTAGTGGTATTTATTGCAATTAATAACGGTGAGAGAGGCAATAAGCGGTGACTGATGCACTCGTAGCGGGCGGTCGACGAACAATTACAGCGCTGTCAGAGAGGGAAGTGCTGACCGTTATTTGAATAACTCCAGTTATCGTTTTGGCCGCTACTTTCTAAACGGCGTTTTTAAAATAACGGTTATTTGTAGCCGCTTAGTTATTTGTGACCCATCTCTACTTTAGATGTCTAATAGTGTGACTTGGCTCCAGTAAGAACTGACTTCCGCTAAACTAGAGGTAAGCCGAAACTTAAACATTGAAGTGTTCAGTACCTGCATTGCTTTACACTGCCGGGACAGTGGCACTGCTTCAGCAAAAGGCTGGTAGTATGTCGTAGGTTATTTGGTTATATCCTTAATGTCTTCGTATAGTACGCGTTATACACAAAACCTGTCACTGGCTTAGCGTTAGGTTGCTTACATTTATGTTAACTGATTTAGAGGTTTGGTATATGTTCGCCTGATTAGGTCGTAACGTTACCGGGTTTTAACTAATTTTTGTGTCTGATGTGATTACTTAACGTTATTTTGGATGTGTGTTGCAGTAATATCGAAATCTTTGCTTTTTAGCATTCACGGACTGTAGGTATTTTTCTGTTTGTCAGTCAGCTGTGAGGTATCGCATTCTGCATTGATCCTATCGTGAGAATAGCATTGGCTGTGTGTGTGTTTTTTGGTGAAGCTGTTTTATCTTTTCTTGTGGCAATATGTTTTGAATGATTTGTTTAAGCCATTTTCATCACAGTGTGACTGACTGCCATTTAGTTATGTTCTTGAATTCCTTGTCCTTTTCTTTCAGTTTATGATCCTTATAGCTTTCATAGTGGTACAATGAATTAATTACAAAGAGCTGTGTGAGATTCTGTATCATTGTGTACACAGGTCTAAATGAGACTTGTGTGCTTCTCGTTTGAATGTCCATTATTACGTTATGTGTTTATTTATGTATGGGTGTAATACCAGCCATCAACACTAAAACATTTTTTTTTTTTTTTTTTTGACAGTGACTCATAGTACACATAACACCTCTTTCTTCTTTTTATTGATTCCAAAAGATTTAGTGTGCAATATAATATTAACGTATCACCTTTAACCTGTCCAGCTTGGCTTAAATTTTCATGATAATAAATTCTACAGTACGAACGTCTGTCACTTTTAATTAGAATTTTTCTGCATATGTTTTTCACTTGGTTGTGTACAGAAAAATATGTTAACACTTGGATAATTGTACGAGAATTGTATTGGTGTTTGTATATTTGACAAGTTGCACTTTATTTCACACATTTGGCAAATATTAGAGTATTTCTTACAAGTCACTCATACATTGTATATGCTCATTTCACCTTTGACTTTGGCTTGTAGGCCTATCTCATACATATGCATTCGCATTGGCATTAACCGAAAACTCATATGCGGAAATTAGTGATATGTACCATAAGAAGAAGACTTCCATTGTTTTTTCGCTTTGTTTGTGTCATTAGTTCTTTTGTTAATGTGGCCTAAGAACCTTGTATTTCGTATCTAAATAGATTTTTTTTTCCACCATCTACATTTCCATTCCTACTTCAGTATCATGTAATCATAGACACTTAAAAATTTTAATGCTTTTTCAGTTTGAGTGAAAATAATGGCATTTCATAGCACATAAGTGCACAAAAGTATCAAGTATGTTTTGCTACTTGTGTATACTGATGTAAATGCAGGGTTCATACTCATACAAGTCAATGACAGCTTCAGATATGTTCCGATACATGTTCTGATACAAATCCTGACACATGTTCTGCCTTTGTGCCATATTTAAATGTAGCTTAAGCAGCACATGGGCTTATTAACTCCTTAGGTAATTTATTTCAGTTCCTCACTCTCCTACCTGCCAATGAAAGTTTTCCCACTCCCTTATTCCTAGAATAAATTGCTAACACTGACTTATTATTCTGCTCCTAAATCCTCTAGCAGACCTCAGCGCCAGAATATCCCTTACTCATATCAATAATTTTCTTCACGCACCTTGTGTCTTGCAGTGACACTCAACCCAACTTGGTCTCATTTACTTGATGCAGCCTTTGATAATTCCCACAGGACAAATTTAGCTGTCCTCCTTTGTATTCCTTACTACCATAATTTGAAGACCGTAATGTGGTTCCCATGGCACCCACAATGCCAGAGCAGGACTCGTCAAAGTTTTGTTACCCACTCTCTTGGAGCATCATCTTATTGACCTCTCTAACAGATGCAGTACTCAGAAGCATTTTTCTAGGAGGCCCAAAGTTCCCTGCCCAGTTTAGCTGACCATTTATTTCAGCAAACTCATCTTTTTTGTGGCTGGTAGTTTGTGCGTACACATTGACTATAGTTGACTCCTAACAAACATTAATTGAGACAAAAGTGTGGGTAAATAACTGGAATTCATAGAGAAGTGACTCGCTAATAACCCAGACATAGATGTGCCCTAGAACACTAACCCAAAAAGTGACTTTCTGGAATGCTTAAAATATAGGAAGCAGAAAGTTTGGGTATCAAATGCAGCATCATAAAAGATGGGAGTGAAAATTGAAGTGCAATAGGGTATTTTCTTTGGATCAAGCTCATTGTGGTTTTTAAATGATTGTGTTTATCGGTTACATTCAGAAAGAGAGAGTTTACATATGACTTTTTTATGTAATAGTATTGTGGATGAAAATATGTATTCAGTTAAATTGCAATGGAGCACAAACTCCAGTGGCACTTTCCGTTCACACCCATCTTCCCCCTTTCCTGCACCCAACTTCATTTTCCCACAACAAATTTTAACTTTAAATTCTTTCAACATTTTTGGTAAATTATTCATCATTTCCCTACACAGGGCATATGGGCTGTATATCTAGCTTGGTATTCCTGCCTGGAATGGAGATAAATCCCAAAAAAAGAGATAGCTTCTTAAGTTATTTATTTATTTGTTTTCAATATTGGTTGGAGAATAAATTGCTTGTTTAAGAGATAAAAAGTGACTTTCTTGGCGATCTTTTGATCTTAAACTCAATAAATGAATAAGGTAAATTAGTTTTGCACCTGGGAGAGATTAAAAATTCGTTATTTTCCAGAATGTGTGAAGAGAGAATCACCGAAGGAGGGGTTTAGGATACAACTGCTTTGTTAGAACATTGGTTAAGTCTGATGGGTTACTGTGGGTCCCACAGTATGGGATTCAGATACAAGGGTTGTAGTGTGTGCACATGAAAGCAGCAAGATTTTTCTGTGAACATTAGTGCAAAACACAGTTGGTAGCTGATATTGTGAAGCACTTGGGTTGAAAGTCATTGGTAGACAGTGAAGAGAGTGCTGGGAGTGTGTGAGGCACTTACTAACCATAAAACCTGGCTGGACATTGGCAGAACAATTAGGAATAATATATTGAAAGGAAGAAATAACCAGGATTGCAAACCTGCATTGGTTTCAGGAACAGGAAAATGGTAGTTATTTGTGGTGGAGAAAGAAGTGGAATAATTTAATGATGGAAGCGTTAATGAGGGAATTTAGATTAAAATTCATGAAATGTGTAAATGGAGTTTAAGGAAATTGTAACAGAGCTTGTGTAGTCTAATGCAATTAAATTACATGATTTATTTATTTATTTCTCATGTCCAGGACATAACAAGTTGAAAAAACAAATAACATTAATTAATTAATATTAAACTATAAACACAATTATATAGAATGTGACCAGAATTCCGCAATCTTGATGGCCTTCTCGTTTGCCCTGTAAAGGTCGTCGATATTGCAGGTTTCAGGGAGATTCCTGCATATCAGAAGATGTTGTGGGTGCTGAAGCTCACCACATTCACATAGATCGTTGTCATTAGTGTACCCCCATTTTTTAATATTATATTTACATCGGGACACTTCAGTTCTTAATCTGTTTAGAGCCTTCCATATAGCGTATGGCTGATTACATCCCGCAGCCGGTGCCTCTTTGATGTTCCTCCACTGTTCTTCAGGCAACGAATTTCGCCATAGTTCTAGACGGCGTGCTCCAGTAGAAGATGTTATGGCTGTAGTTGATTGTACAAAGCTCTTCCTTGACTTCAGCCTTGTGGGTTGAGGTTCGTGTCCAAACAAAGAATGTCTGGGGTCTGTTTCTTGTTTCCTCTTCTCCCTCTCTGCAGCTGTTTTCCTACGAATGTCAGGTGGTGCTATACCCATGATTTGGTATATTTTACTAATAAGAGTTGGTTTTAGGCAACCTGTTACAATGCGACCAGTATCATTCAATGCTATATCAACCTGCTTAGCATGTGCATGTCTCATTACATCTCTTACACTATTTCTCTTTTAGTTCTAATTCTTTCTTAAGAATAACCATCACTTCACTGATACTGTAATAACTACTTCCAAACTTTGGCAAGGATTAGCCATCTCATTGTACAAGTTTCCAGAAGATCTCTATTCATTGTTTCATATCTGCCACCTTGTGAGGGGCAATGTAGTATTTAATAACTGTTTTATTGTTCCTTCTTTCTGTTGCTCCTTAGTAGCTCCCAGTTTCGAAGTTCAATTGATGATCAGCTCCTAATACCTGGAATACCACAGTGAGGCTTAAATACAGATTTTTTTTCTTTCTTTTATATTATACAAAAAGCAATTATGCTTGAGGATTCACATATTGACTTGTTACAGATATCAATGTTTAGCCAACGAAGGTCAAAACCTGTTACTAATTGCAATCACTTGTTCTTATGTTTCCAGAGCCATTTTAGTACTCCAGTGAGTAAATAATAGCTGTGAACATTTTCCACAACTCCAGTTCACTGATTAAATCCTCATTATAGAATTAGTCTCTAGTGCTGTGTTTTATGGGACTGTCCACATTGATTCATCCACAAGTTGTATTTTTATGTATCTATGTGTTTATAGTATTTATTTTTATTTATGGCTTTATAGCCTCATCGAGGTCATGAGAGGTGGTATGGGACTGGGGACAAGGAATGGGAAGGAATTCGGCCATGGCCTTTTGAAGGAAGCATCCTTGCATTCACATGGGGTGATTTGAGGAAACAATGGAAAACCCAAATCTGGATGCCCCGACAGGGATTTAGAACCCACCTCCTCCCGAATGCGAGGCCAGAATGTTACCGCTCACCCACCATGCTCGGTTAGTAATTTATGCTTGTTTGTTATTTCAATTGCAGTTGTATTTCAAGTACTACTTTCTGGCAAATAATTGAGAATTTTAATGGTGGTATTAACAAATTTACAGATATTGCTTGCATGGCCTCGAAAAATAAGATTCCCATAAAGTGTCCTGTCGGCTTTCCTTTTAGCGAGCATGGTGGCTGAGTGGTAACACTCTGGCCTCACATTTGGGAAGATAAGGGTTCAAACACCCATCCGGGCATCCAGATTTGGATTTTACATTGTCTCCTCAAATCACTCCTGGCTGAATGCCTGGATGTTTGTTTCCTTCAAGAGCCCATAGGCAAATTCTTCCTTGTCCCCAGTCCTTTCTTGCATCTAATAAGCATCAATGAAGCATAAAACCATAACCAAAAGAATGCTTTCCTTTGTCCAGTGTTTCAGATGCCAATTGTATCTTAAACAAATATATAAAGTATATTTTCAAATTCTATTAGGAATGAACAGCCACTATATTATTTGTGGTTACAGGTATGTTATCTGAGGAAAAATATTATGCACCAACACATTATATTAATAAGCAATAGAGCAACAGCTATATATTTATCACATCGTAGCATACTTTGAAAACAATATACAAGTGTTTTATACCTTGCAAGGAATATTTTCACTTAGTGGTATCAACTGAAGTGTGACTGATGGTGACTGAATTTTTTTCTAAATGCATTTTGCTGATTGTTCTTGAAGAAATACGTAGAATATGAATCTACATGCACTGAGTGTATTTATATACTCCTTATTATATTTTTATTATTTTTCTGTATATTTTTATAAGTATTAATTTTTATATCTCCTACCATTCTAGCATGTTTATTATTTAGTGATGTGTGAAGAGTATTTCTCAGTTCTATTATGATTTTTTTTTGGTTCATTGGAAGGTATTGCGATATGGGGTGTAAGAGTTTGGGAGAGACTATTTTTTGCCTTTTCCAACCAAATGTCAACTTCTCCTTGACGTGTTGCACCCCATTTGCGTGGGTGAGGCTCTGGCACCAGTGATTCTCTGTATAAGGTGGCACACACTCTGATAAATGACCTCTTGATAGGTGGGTGGTTGGGCGGAGTAGATTGGGGGTTGGAAACAGCTTCTAAAGGTGGGCGAATCAGGAATAATCAATGGCATGTAAATGAATAAGGCAATAGGAAGCCACAGCAATAAAGACTCAAAAGATATCCTGACGTAATGTAATCCTCTCAAATTATCGTGGAGGTGAAATTGTCCCTAAAATGGATCTCGGGGAAGTGTCATCAAAGTGAATAGAATCTTTTTACAAGTTTGACTATAGAAGTTAGAATTCTGATTAGGAAGATTGATTAGAAAACATAGAAATAAAGGAGGAATTACTTGTGTTAGATGCTGTTGGGATTAGAGAAATTAAATGGAAAGATGTACAGCACATTTGGTATGTGGAACACAGGATAATTAGCACAGAAGTTGTCAGAGGAGTCACTGGTGTAGGAAGTGTAATAAATAAGAGAACTGGGCAGTGGGTGAGTTACTATGAACAGTTTAGCGAGGAAATTGGTTGTAGTTCCTATAAAAGGTTACAGCCGAAATCTTTCTTGTTCCTTGCATACAGTCCTTTCATGCCTCTAGTGTCATCGATGTTGATGAGGTATAAGGACTTGACAAATTTTAAATCTGTGTTGCATCAATAATGGTTATTACAACATTTCTACCACCCACATTTCCCTCAAGATGATCATTTAAATGATGAGTTTCTTTAACAGTGACAATTACTCTCTAAATTATATTTGAGACTTCACTTTCAAACTTTGTTCTTGTAACTGTAACTTTATAAGTTCGATACCACTTACTTATAATTTGATATGCTATAAAACATAATAATCACTAATACTTCGAATCTGTTCGTTCTTCACATTTATGACATATATCAGCCAGATTCAGTTACATTTAAATCACAAACTACAGCACTATTGTTACCGTATAATCCCAAGGACAGTTATTTATTATATATGTCATTATATTTATTAATTTGTTTTCAAAATATTTTTCTTTACTCACTAAGACTGCTACTCTTACTTTCCCTAAAAGCTGAACGCCTCCTAAAATGGACACCATTTGTGGCTCCTTCCCCTTCCATTTGTCAAAGATTTTATTTAATTTTCACCACATCCTGTAATGAATAATCCCAGGCATTGTGAAAGTGACATTTTCAGTGTGGTTTCAAATAAATTTATTCTGATCTACCTCTGCCACAGTGATACCCAATATGGATGAAGTTATTAGTTTACCAGCTGCTCATATTGATTCCTCCTAAGCGGAGTTTTCTTTGTTTAACTTTTATTCACTAACCATCAACATTGGAGTACCTACCTGAGCTCATTTATGCAATTAGCTTGTTACATGCATTTGCATATTATCTGGCTTACTTTTCGTTTACCCTTAATCATCAAAGAATAACCATACATGATTTGTATTTGTGCTACTTAATTGTTGTTTACCAGATAATTAAATTAGTGCTTATTTCCTATCTGTATAATATTAAAGAATCCCTTGAGTTTGTTGATACCGGTAGTAACTTTGCTCTTTATACCAAATAAATATAAATAAAAATAAATACTGATCATAAATACAAGCAAGAATTAGTTTTCAAATCTGTTAGGGATCAAAATTTTCAATGATGATATTAATTATACTATATTAAGATACATAATTGGCTGTATTAGTTTTTCAGCATGCAACTGTACAGAATATTGCCAGTTTTAGAGATGCCTTTCTAATTATAATATACAGATTATTCTACTTTTTGCAAATAAATTTTGTGTTTGATAGTATGAGATACAAGCCATGTGCAGCAATGAATATGAGAGTATTATTTTCAGTTTGTTATATAACTCTACATACTGTTCAACATACTTGTATCTACTATTTTTTCCAACAGACAAATTCATATTATTAGCGTTTTAGAATAGAGACCACCTTAATATTGACCAGTGATACATTTGACAATTCATAAACATTTCTGTGACTCTAGTTTTTTCTTTATCTTTTTTGCTTCTGTCTTTTTCCATGTTTATGTAGAGGTCATTAGAGCAGGGAAAGCATTAGTGGGGCAACTACTGGGAAGGAATTCAGCCATGGTATTTTGAAGGAACCATCCCAGCATTTGACTTGAGTGATTTGGGGAAACCTTTGAAAACCCAGATCTGGATGGTTTGTGGGGATTCCAATCCACTTTAATCTTAAATGTGAGGCCAGATCGTTACCACTTACCCACCATGTTCAGTCTAATTATTTTCAAATGCATCTTATTCACTGATGTAACTCCTTAATAAGCTGCATTATATAACAAATGAGTCTAAGTAAAAGCTTTGCAGTTTAGCGTATATCTGCTTCATAGCATTCTAATTAATTTTTGCAATGCAATATATTGCTGTGAAGAAAATAATATAATTTTTGTAATGATGTTAGAAGTGTTGTTAGTTGTTTAATTTATACCTAAATCTATGAATGTTTGTGCATATTATAGTGCAAAGGACTAATTCTTCTTTATTTTTGCAGGGAAAGAGTGGTTTATCAACAAAACTTGTTTACTCTGACCAAGGTGATACTGGGGTGATGGATAAAACTTAGTAGCAGATGGCTGTGAATACTGATTTAGCTCATTTTAATGTACATGGTCCCAGTGCATCCCATGAGGGAAGCAGCAGCAACACATTACCTGTCGGGCCACTGCAGCTGACATGCACTAAATGTCTGGATATTTACAATACACGGGCTTTGCTGATAAGACATGTTTTCTGTCACAACTCACTCATAAATATTCCAAAATACATTTGCCAGCAATGTGGTCTAATTTTCTTAGATCTGTCAACATTTTGTGCTCATGCAGCTTTTCATAACTGTAAAATCATTTTGAAAAAACAGCCATTTTTTCAACCTAAGTGTGCCTTTTGTGAACAGATATTTTTATCTTGGAAGTTCTCTGATAAAACATGTGTTTAAACATGTCACAACTGTTTTGTGTCCCTTGTATGTCTGTGTGCACTGCTCACAAACATTTGAAGATTTTACGAGGCTCCATCTCCATCAGGACCCTTGCAGATCTTCATATCTTTCTTCCTCATTTTTACAAACCAGGTAAGACTGAGCCAACCTGCATTCATTGGAGGTAATATTAATACTTTGGATACTCAGGTTTTAGCTTAGAACTGTTACACGTGTTAAGAAAGGATATCAATCTCCAATATATATGTTGAAGGATGTTTACCCTATCTGTGTGTAGTACCACTGTTTCCTAAAATGTTGCATCGAATCTTAATAGAGCTTTGCCTTTTATTTTGTCAACAATCATCCTATCAGATGTTATTGTTTTATTTTTGCTAGGTAAATCAGGTGTTGGAAAGCTATTTTTAATGAATACGGGCAGTAAACCATAGTGTGAGGAAGGTTTTCTGTAGATGCTTCATCGTGATTAGCTTGTTCAGTCTTTACACAATATGGCCTCTTAGAGTAACAGATTCAGGTAGAGCTAGAGTAATCTTCTCCTCAAGTCTTGGCTGATCATCTGCCAGTTAACTCCTGAAACCCTGCATGTGTTCTTTTTCCATCAGTCTGGTGGTCTTCCCCCTGGTCTGTGGTGGTCTCTTACACTACTTTTGTCCATCTTTCGCCTCTCTTCTGAGCAACACGGTCTGCCCACTGTCAACTCATGGAGGCTGTCTTCTCTGATATGTCTGTGACCCCTGTGACTTACCTAATGTCGGTTGCTCTCTTCTTGTGTTTTCTAGTTAGAATTAACTTTGACCTTTCCATAGCTCGTTATGCTGCAATAAGTTTTCCTTTTGAAAATTCGTTTAGCGTCCAGTACTCACAGTCATATATCAGTACGGGAAGAATGCACTGTTTGTAAAATCCGATTAGTGTAGAAGCTTTTGTTGCTTATAAAGACTGGTTTAAAAGGAGATGATTACACCCTGGTTCACTTGAAAAGTGGTTCCCAAAAGCTTTTGAACTTATTTACAGTATTTATTTAACTCCTGCATTATGTCCATATTGATGTCAACTGGAAATAAAGCAGCTAATGTTCACCAGTTTTTTTTACCCTTATCTTTTATCCTTTAGTTATAACTAGCATTTGCCTACTGCTTGGCCCACAGGTGTTTTGGTATTTATAAAAATTCTTTACCAATTTTTTCCATTATCAAATATTGACGTAGACAGGAATGAATTATTAATGTCTTCTGAAAACTTTCCTTTGTTTTACTTATAACCTTAGGTTAGTTTACTGATATCTGAGAGTTTGGTTTTATTTTTGATTTAATGTAATACAATTTATGAAATGATAGAAAAGCTATTTGAAAAATTAAATGCACTTATTTGTAGATATAAGTAAAAAAATATGTTTAGAAATTGTTTTTTTTTTATGTGGTGTAAGTAAGTGAACCAATGTTTAAGAGAAATAAGATGTTACCTTTACCTTACTTCGTACTTAATGCCTCTGTGTGCCATTTTTAAATACTGTTATGGAGAAATGCATGATAAGTGTGGCACCACAAATTTATATCGATGTAGAAGTTACCTACAACTTCAACTTATTAGAAGTGTGTTATAATATAACAGTTTCTTTATTAATAATAACAGTAATAGTATATCTCAGTATAATAATAAATATTTATTTACATTCTGTAAAAAAAAATCAATAATGTTTAACCTCTGAAGTAGATTTTTTTTTACTGTTTGGATATTCGTTTTATGATGGCGATATGTTGATTCTATCAATTATTTCTGCTTTAAAATAGAAAGTTATCTAGATTAAAACTAAGCTTATGCAGTATCACATATTAAGAATTATTTTTAATTACCTTCCCATTTCAAATTGCTGTATTACTGGTGCAATTATTTCAGCCTCATTTAAGTAATTTGAAAGTGTCAAGATTTGATCATGATACAGTGTATGTATTAATGTACATGTCACTTAAGCTATGATTTCCCAGTGGCAATATTATCAGAGCTTCTGGTTCAGTTGAAATACAACCTAGACCAGAATGATAGCTGATAAGTTTTGATCAAATATACGGTAGGATGGGGGTAACATACAATTAATAGCTTTATAATTTACGTGATGTAGCATTAGTTTATGAATTATTTTTAATTCCCTTTGCTTTCGACAACTGATGTAATTATTTCCATCACATGTAAATACTTCCAGTGGGCCAAGTTTTGATGACAAATCTGTGAATCTATCAATGAGCATGTCACAAAACCTAAGATTTTTTGAATGGAAACATTAGCTATTAATGAGGTTAGGTTAAATTTCAATTTTATTGGTTTCATGTTGCTATCATCATTAACTCTACAGCAAGTAATCTTATTTCTCATTAATGTTGCTTCACTTCTTATGTCACAAAAATAAACCTTTTTAAACAACATTTTTTTTAAAAAAAATCACAATACAATTAATTAAAAAAGTTGATTCTTCTGACTATGGTTTGAACATTAGCCAAAATTTGTACACATGTTCCTAGGGTGATGATATTCAATAATATTTGCAAATTATGGCAAATTACATTAATTGACTAAAGTTTACTGAAATAATGGCTGTTATTATGCAACAAATATTTATTTTTACCTTTTGATATTTATGATAGCTATTTCTTAGGCATCTTCATTTGAGAAAATGACTGAATTTTGTATCCATAACAACATGTAAAGAGGAAATATGGGTGTATTAACTAACGTCGTTTATGGTACAGCATTCTGGAAGACATATTGTACCTCAGACAAACAGTTTAACTGTACAGAATCAGTACATATGTACCATATTAGTAATCTACCACATTTCACATGGTGACTGACCTGTAAATATCGCAATTCAATGCTTATTGATTCAGGTGTTCCATTTATTTCAATTAATGCAGTCCAAAGTAAAAAAAATCTGAATCCTAAATTAAGTTGTGTGACCTTTTGTTAGATTTTTTTGAAAGTAGTGCCTGGCTGAAATACATAATAATCTGTGCTCATTAATTTTAAATACAAACAAGTTTTAATTACTTGCCTTGTAGCTTGGTACATATAAGTCATTCTCTATATCTGCAGATTTTAATGTGGACTATTAGATCTAAAGCTTTGAAAACCCCATCCAAATTGCTGTGTTAGTTTTTGTGCGGTACCTATTCAAATAAAGAGACATATGCACCTTGCTTACAAATTTTAATATTATAGATATAGTCTGCTATGCAAGTTCACATACAATAACAGATGGCAAGGCCAGAAAATATCCTCATCCACATAAATTTATGAAACAGCAGTAGCTCTTAGTGTTGACAATATATTGCTTTTAGTATTAATGTGGTTGAATATTATTGGATGATATATTTGCATGAAATGTGGTTTATAAATTCTATGATTAAACATTATGTGTGTCATAAATAGCAGGCAGTTGTTGCATTTCCAGTTCTCTTAGAACTCCGGGCAGCTCCTCTACAGTGGTTAGAGCTAACGTTGGTAATGCTGAGCGGTGCTATAACCTTCGGGTTAAATAATTTCAAAGGGAAGCAGAGTGGTTAGGTGGACTAAGTCTCACTATTGATAGCCTCTGGCTTTTATTGGCAGCCTTTAGTCACAAATGTTATGCAGCCGAACAGCTCCAAAGAAGAGCCGCCCGATTCGTGACAGGTATATATAGTTGGAGGGAAAGCGTAAGTGCCATGTTGAAGGAGTTAGGTTGGGAAGACCTGGAGCAGCGAAGGCGTTGCTCTCGACGGAAGCTAATTGAAAAATTCTCGGCAGACGTATTTCGGAATGACAGCAAACAAATATTCCTACCAGCAACATTCATATCTCGGAATGACCGCGAAAATAAGATAAGAAAAATCAGGGCCAGAACTGATTCATTTCTCTACTCATTTTTTCCACGAGCGATTAGGGAATAGAATAGAATTGATTTACCGGGCGAGTAAACACAAAATCGGACAGGAGTAGCTTCTGATAAAGCACTCCGGCCATCCTGATCTGGGTTTTCCTTGGTTTCCCTAGATCGCTCCAGGCGAATGCTGGGATGGTTCCTCACAATAGCCCATGGGCGCCACCTGCCATATCCCGTATATCCCTTCCAAACCATTACCTTTCCTGATAGGTGCAATGCACCCTCCGCCAAACACTTTTAGTGAATCGCGGAGTTATAGTAGTAGTAGCTTGAGCTATTGTTAAGTCTCAAAAGATAGCAATACAATTAGTTCGGCTTACTTTGTGTGTGGTGAGAACCCGCTGCAGCCAGCCTGCAAAGTCCAGTGGTACACACTATTTTCATGGTTGGACCAATCTATCTGTACCGCCCAGTGACGGGTTTATATATGCTACCCCGCGCTGACTATGCTGAACGTGCATTAAAACAGTGAGTGATGTAATTTGGTCATCGGCTTGGCACAAGTCACTGGCTTTCATCGACACCTACCCTCCCGAAGAAATGAAAAATTTTGGAGGCCGTAGCTATCAAAATTTATCGTATCTTCGTACTTAACCTAATCTACCATGATCCAGCCACTAAGGCCCCGAAAAACGGCGGGAGTATTAACATGAAATGATTCAACATCTGCCTGCCTGGCCGCTGGTTTACTAAGTTTGCTGCGCATGGCTTGACTATGCAGAGCTTTATTAATTACATAGTGTCTCCATACAATATATTTGATTGAATACATCACAGAATATATACAATCATTTTACAACAGTTTATAACATAATTTAAAATTGTTACTACAATACAGGCTTGTATACATATCTAAGGGTCTGCAAAAAACACGCTTTATTGATTTGCCAAGATACAAGAGATGGTCTCGTATGTCACACTAATCTACGTAAAAAATAAATTCTATGAACCACCCATGCATGGGTGCGGCGAGCTCCCTGGCAGTATGTCGGTCACGGAGCGCGCTGTTGCGGTGAGCCATTTATCTGTGGTCCACCATTGAGTAATGCTGTGGCTGCTCCCGGGGTTCGGGACTTGGTGAGTGTGCCCTGCTGTGGTGGCCGGCCTCAGGCCGGGTGGTTTCGTGCCCACTCAGTCTCTTGCGGGCCACTTGCAGCAGCGTGTGCCTGCAATACTCATAATTATGTATGAGCCACGTAGTTGGGACAAGCAAAAGTACCACAACAATTCCGATGATCAGTAGTTTAATTTGTTCTCCTGAGGTAAGTGGCACTTTCTGTAATCTAGCTGCTAACTTGATCCACTCCATGCCCACATGTTTCAGTTAATCTAAGTAGTGGTCCTGGATGTGTCGGACCCATAATGGGTTTATTGTAGATAGACCCCCTAAGTTGTGGTAGATCCTGGCGTAAGTCCAGCGGAGCTATGGTATCGGGGCTAGTTACCACTACGTTAACTACCTCCGACTGCAGCATTATGGCCGATTCATAACCCCTACACTTTTGGCTGAACCTCAGTTTTTCTGTACCAGCCAGCTGAATGTCACAACTGGTCTCAAATCACAGTAATTCGTAAATTTTTTGGGATCGCATATAATCGTGTTCCCATCAAGCTAGGTACACGTACTGTGGCTGTGTTCCACCCTGGGTGCGCAATTTCTTGGCATACTGCGCGGAGTTTGCAGTAGTTTGAACTCACAGCGCCCATCTTGTATGTCTGATTGAATTTTTTTTTTTTTTTTGTAACAGTTTAAAGTCCCTTTTTTAACAACGTGGTCTTTAGAGACGGGAAAGGATGGGGGCAAGGAATGGGAAGGAATTCGGCCATGGCCTTTTGAAGGAAGCATCCCGGCATTCGCCTGGAGTGATTTGGGGAAACCATGGAAAACCCAAATCTGGATGCCCAGACGGGGATTCGAACCGCCGTCCTCCCGAATGCGAGGCCAGAACGCTATCTGTTACACCACCACGCTCGGTGTCTGATTGAAGTACGAAGGTCTGTTTGCAGATGTGGATATTGGAATCTAAGTTTTTACATTGGCGCTCTTGGTAATATCATAGTATGGTGTCGTTTTGTTATGTCTAGACTTAGCAGATCTTTTGCTGGAGCAAGGTACATTTAGGTGTCGTTAATTCCATTTAATAAATGTGGCAGAGGTGAAATATGGTAGAGTCAATCAACGGTATTTTAATAGCTTATCCTAACATGTCTTCCATGATAAATGTGTCTGATGTCACAATTTTTAATAATTGAGATCCCCACTCAGGAATAAGGGGAGTTGGAAATTTTTTATCCCCCAATGCAGCCAGAACCTCCCTCAAATACTTCATGATTTGTGCTGTGGTAATTAAATGTTGCTCGAGAATGCCATGCTGTGCTGTTACTACTGCGTTGATAATTAAGTCGTACTCACATGCTATACTGCTGAATACAGCCAATGTTCATAAAATTGTCAATTGATAAGTGTAGATAGACAAATTTTTCGCAACATTGTCTCTATGCTGTTCTCTTGATATTCTTTTAGTGCTATCACCTCTTCCCCAGGGTCGCCTCTACTTCTGCCAGTTCAACTAAATCCCTACTGGTCGTATTCAACGCTGCCTTTACAATCATCAATTGCTCCTGCTCCAAGTGTGTTAAGTACTTCTGCTGCCTAGATGATGGATCAGTAATACTTGCTAGTCAAGTGAGCGGCTTTTGGTTTGTGTATACAACAAAACTCGTACCATACACATATGGTCGATATTACTTTATGCCCCACACCACTGCCAAACATTACCGCTCAATTGTGCTCCACCCCCGTTAGGTTTTAGTGAGCGACCGGGATGCATAGGCAATGGGCAAATCACCCTTGTCGTATGGTTGGCTATGAACTGCCCCTAGCGACGTACCACTAGTATCCACACTAATGAAAAGTTACTTGAGAAATCCGAGAATTGTATGACAGGAGGCTTACTTAAATTATTTTTTAGCTCTCTAAAGGCAGTTTCCTACTCTTCTTTCAATACGCAGTATACCCCTTTTTTTAAGCAGGTCGTTCAGTGGTTTGATTTATCCACTAAAATTCTGTATGAACTTCTGTAGTATCCCATTAATCCCATGAAACCCCTCAACTCCCTTACTGTTCGAGATTGGGGGAACTGTTTTACGGCGCTAATCTTCCTCCGATCTGGCTTCACGCAATCGGTAGTTATAATGTGCCCTAAATATGTGACCTCATTGTGTAAGAAAGAGCACTTGTCCACCTTCAGTTTAAGATTAGGCAGCCCAAGTCTGTCAAAGATTTCTGCTAGACGCTTATTATGCTCTTCCAAGGTTGGCGCATTGCACATTAAATAGCCCAGATAAATTAATGCCTTTTCACCCAGTATTCGAGCCATTCTGAAAACAGGCCAGTACCGTCTTTAACCCCATTCCCATCCGCTCAAACTGATAATGCCCATATGGACCGCTAAAGGCTTTAATTTCCCTGGATTTTCGTCCAGCAAAATCTGGTAGTACGCATGTGATACGTCAAGTATTTGGCTTTTCCTAATTGGTCCAAGATTTCCAATATAAGTGGTAGTGGATATATATTCCCCACTGTTATTTCACTAAACTTGCGATATTCCATGACTATCCGCCAACACTTCTGCTCTTCGGCATCTGGCTTCTTCAGTAACAGCAGGAGTGGAAAGTTCTCAGGACTATCTGTTATCACTCCCTCCTTTTTTCAATTTATTTAACTCCTCCTATAGGATTTATTTTTGTGTCTGCGGAATTCGGTAGGGCCTCTGGTTTATTACCCGTCCCTGGTCTTCCGGAGTTGGCACTATCTCGTGCTTTACTGTGGTGGTGTAGGTCAGTTTATCCCCAGGTAAGTGAAAAATATCATTACGTGCACTGCATAACTCCATGATGGCTGCCTTCTCTTCGTTATTCAGATGCTCTACCCTAAGTTTCTGCTTTAACAATTTTAATCTTTTGTCCGCCAACCCCGTTTATAATTTCTGTGGCTTTACGCACTGTCGCAGGAGTTTCTGTTTCATCTATATCAATGAATTATACTGGCAGGGTGGGACAGAAGAACGTCACATCCTTTTCTATGGTTTTCATCATAGTCACATCTGTGCCGTCACGTCAACCAGTGCTTCTGGCAGATAAACTCCTGGGTTTATCACTCCCTTTTGCATTATTGCTATCCTGCTCCCGCAGCCCGCAACACTTACCTTTATTATCCGCTCTTCTCACGGACCTAATTCTACCCATTGCATCTCCGTACTGCTTGCTTGTTTGCTTTTATGGACTTACCTTGATTTTTTTTGTGCCTCCCGACTTCTCTTATTCTTTCCAACATGAGCCATAGTTAGTCAATTATGGCTCCATACTTAACAAGAAGGTCCCGGTCTATTATGCCGTTCATGGGTAACTTTACCACCCCCTGCACAACATGGTATTCATGTACTATTTCTCGGCACTGCCCCAACTGTAACCTTAATTCCACAGTCCTCCTTGTTTCAATTACTACTTCCCAGACGCCTTTTATTGTACTTGTATCCTTAAACTACGTTCACACTTCTATACTTGTGCTGGAACTTGTATCGAGATTTGTATATTTGACAAGTCACGGCACCTTACCTCATACAGACTGCTCTTACATTTGTCATATATCAGAGTATATCATACAAAACGCTCATACATTTTGTATATGCTCATTTCACCTTTGACTTTGACTTGTATCTAATACATGCGCATGCGCATTAGCCAAATTTAACATAACAAAAACTCAAATGAGTATATTAGTGACATATACAGTAAGAAGAAGGTTTCCATTATTTATTCACTCTATTTGTCATTAGTTCTTTTATTAACATGGCATAAGCACCTTGTATATCGCGACGAGATATGTTTTTTTTTTTGTCACCATCTATGTTTCCTTTTCTATTTCAGTATCATGTAAGCACAGAGACTTAAAAAATTTTCCTCACTAGGTGACGTTTTTGGTGCGTTGACAATTCAAATGAATAAAATGACATTTAACAGCCCATCAGTGTACACAAGTACCAAGCAGATTTTGATTCTTGTGTATACTGATGTAAACGCCAGGTTCACACTCATACAAGTCATTGAAGGCCTCAGACATGTTCCGACACATGTGCCGATACAAGTTCGATACAACTCCCAATACATGTTCTGAATTTGTGCCAGATGTAAACGCAGCTTTACGCCTTTCATCAGGGCAGTTTCTTGTAATAAACAAATCTGTGATCGACTGTTCAAGAGAAATGTTGGAGCCTCAAACCTTCCCTTCACACAAGGAATTGTCACCATCTCGTTATTGTTTCCGCAGCCTACTGTAAGTATCTTACTATCACATGCATAGTGCGGCTGCCCCCCTTTGCCTAGTTGCAGTTTTCCTCTTCTTTCTTTCCCAACATTAACCATGGATATGTATTACAATTTTCAGGCTTGTTCTTATCACGGTTACATTTATTGCATTTTTCTGTGATGGTAAAAGTTGAATTCCCCTTTGTGCCTCTACAAGTTGCATTTCCCGCACCGCGTACCTTGCCCTGGGCCATCATTTTGTTTACAGTTTCCCCTGAATTCTTCCAGATTTTTTTTTTTTTAATCTCCCCAGCCCTTGCCGCCAAGCTCATAATTCTTTAAGCAAATTCTGCTCATATTTAACTACTTCTACTGCCTAAATCTTCTGCCAGAAAAAGTCGCACTTCAACTTTCAGCTTGCCTGCTGTTATTACTTCTGCAGTCCCTTGCCATATGACCAAACTTCCTGCGTGAAGAACAAGTGGGTTTTGAGGGATCCGTTCTTAATTTTGGCCTCTCAGTTCTTTTTTCCCTCTCTTTACTTTGTGCACTTAATATTGAATTATCTTCCCCATTAGCTATTTCTCCAAATTTTGTGAGACTGACTTTCTGATCTCTACTCTTTAATATTCTTTCTTCCCTTAAACCTAGATCATGAACCTTATTTTTCAACGCTTATTACTAACCTTCGTCGTTTCGACTATGCTGTCATAAAAAATAGGTTTATAAGGTTTTATTAAATAAAATAATTAATTCTTTTACATATTTTTTATTATAATCAATTATTAAGAAAATTATAACATTCTTATTTATTTAAATCACATATTTATTACATAATCAACCTTTACACTGAGACCATATTTAAAACACAATACTAGAAAACAATACTAAACTAGAACACAATATAAAAAACTCAAATAATTAAAATAAACATATAGAATCAAATAAAAAATAACATTTTGGTAAAAAAAACTATGAACTAACACATTTGTGACTCACATCAAGTTTGTGTTCGCCACACAACGATTTATTGCACTTATAGCAACTAGATTTCGTAATCCTTCGTTTTGCTGATTGGCATATGGCACAAATTTTTCTTTTTTTTAGCGATAGGATGACCTGCAGCTTCCCTTTCTTCAGTCTCAAGTGTCAAACTCGATCTACTACTTCCTGGCAAATTCAAAATTTGTGTAATAGAATTGCGCAGACCAGTTTGAAGTGTGGGCACAAGTATTCGTTTTTGCATATGTGGTTCGACTAACTTATGATGTAAACTTTTCAAGTATTCACACCTCGATAAAGGTTTTTTATTTGCTTCCACATTGTTAGTTGCGTATACAATGTAACTATTTATGAATGCTATATTGAGCATTCCGTAAAAATTGCATAGAGGCCAACGTCGAGTTTTGCGGCTGCAAGAAGCAAGGGAGCACATTTGGTCCAACGTATGTACCCCACCTTTGGTTTGGTTATAAAATTCAACCATTGTTGGCTTCTTAGAAGTCTCATCCATCTTTCCTTCTTCATCGCAAGTTGAAAGTAAAAATACTACCTTTTGAGGTTTGGGCTTGTATGAAAGCTACGTGAGTTCATTTTCATAGCAGAAAATAGCTGTACCAGTTCTACGTGTGCGCTCGTTTTGTAACTCTGTCGGTATTTCTCTTTTGTTTGCTCTTAGAGTTCCTACTAAAGTAAGCTTGTAAGGTTCTTTTAGTAAGCTTTTGGCTAATGGCACAGAGGTAAACCAATTGTCAATTGTTACGTTCCTATTAGTGCCATGACCAGTATGTGTCAATTTTTTCGCAAAATATTCTCCGAGTGGCAAGCCGTCGGTTTTAGTAAAAGAACCCAGATAGGGTTCTGTGTCTACCATATATTTCGTGGAATTATCTACTACCGTGACAATTTTAATGCCATATTTATTTGGCTTATTAGGGATATAAATTCAAAATGGGCACCTTCCCCTGAAGCCCAGTAACTGTTCATCAATAGTAAGGTAAGAACCAGGTTTGTAGTTTTCTTGACAAGCAGCTATAAAAAGATTCCACAGATCACGAAATGGAGCATATACATCATCAGTCTGTCTACATTGTTGATGCGTAGACTTGTCATCAAATCTAAGGCAGTTTATTAGGAAATCAAATCTCTCATTCGACATTGTACTACGGTATCTATTTACACAAAAAGTAGTATCAAATATCTCCTTTGATGGCAAATGGTTATCCTTCATTGCTGCAGTTAACGTAAGAATTCCAATAAGAGCTCTAACCTCACTAGCATCTGTTGATCTCTGAGTGGCGGTTGCGTTCTTGTATTTTGCAGATTTTAGTGCAATCTCAGCATTGGTATGTGTGACAATTATATTTACCATATCATCTGCAATAAAAGCCGAAAAGCAGCGAGTAGGTCCAGGTCTAACGTGCACTATCTTTCTTGCAGCTGTTCGGCTTTGTGACCTAGGCTTTAGCGATGACTATTTGTGCTTGTCTTTTCTGCGAAGTATGTTACGCGATGGGATAATAATCAATTCGTTACGCTCCTGTGCAGAAGTATTAGGTATCGGATCTTCTATTGATGGAGATCCATGGTCATTTACCTGAACGTCTTGAGCTGGAGGTGGATGTTGTAACAAAGACGAAACCTCATCCTCGCGATCTGACACATAAGCGGGATCAGGCTCGATGTGGTCTTCCTTCTCACTCCCTGAAGAATTTTCTTTGTCACTATTATCGGCTAATAATAGCTGAAGAATCGTATCTAAAATAAAAAAATAATATACATTACTTTTATGATGTTAAAACTAAAAATAAATATAAAATATTATAAGCACAATAGTAAAAAATGTAACATTAATACTAACCTACGAGCCATGGTCGCTGGTCCGGCGCTCACAAACCTCCCACACTAAAAACACTACCGTCCGTTGCGGGGGCAACGGGTCGACTGAAATTACACGGGAGTTGAAATAGGTGCGACCGCGCACTCAAAAGTTACGGCACTTTTTTCGAATTCGCGTCGTCGATTCGACGAAGCTTAGTGATCTAGTGTTAAACCTTGAGTAAATACCGCCCTTTCTAATTTGTAGATAAGGCTGGTTGCACCTGGTAACTCTGCTTCCGACATACACTCCCTAACAGATTCCCGGAAATATGCGGTTTTTTTTATCAATTCGGGCTGCCTAGTCTACTATTCTTTTTCCTACCTCCTGTTTACTTGTGAAAAGTGAGTATGCATAATAGTCCAGTGTATGATGGCACCTATAGTTCTCCACTAATATCACCCTTATTTCTGGCCATATCGTGACTTTGTCTCGCGTCATTAATTTACACCTTGCTGAACCCACTTTCCTTGTTCTGATATATTTAATTAATAAGTATTTATCTGTTTGTGCTATCAAATCTATTGAAAGCTATCAAAAAATTCTCATAATTTTCCCTTGCTACCTAGGACTGCAGCACTAACTTAAGGGCCTCTGATAAACTCAAATATCCAGCCACCTCTGCAGCGTTATTTCTTTGGATTTCTTCTACTTCCTCTATGCCCCCAGAGCTACGTGTGAGCATTATTTTGACCCCCTTTTCAATGTTATGCTGACTTATTCTTATGCAACCACTGGCTGTTTACTCGTTCGGCAGTTGTCAGCTTATCAGCGGTTTCCAGCGGCCACCGACTCCTCATTATGGAGCCTATTAGTCTGCAACTTTAAGTAGTACCCCTACTCCTGGGCTCCCTTTATTTCTACAAATTTAGTAAGGCTTTAGACCCGACAATTATTGCCAAAGTTATATCGTCTTTCCCTTCCGGGATAACAGACCCGACACTGACAACAAAATTAAATTCCTACTATCACGTTTCTGGCTCTCTTAGAACTCTGGGCAACATCTCTATAGTGGCTCGAGCTAACCCTGGTAATACCGAGCAGTGCTGAAACCTTCGGGTTAGATAATTTCAAAGGGAAGCAGAGCCGTTAGGCAGATTAAGTCTCACAATTGATAGCCTCAGGCGTTTATTGCAAGCCTTGTCACAAATGTTATGAAGCTGAACAGTTTGAGGTATCGTTAAGTCCCAAAAGATGGAAATACAATTAGTCCAGCTTACTTTGTGTGTTGTAAGGACCCGCCGCAGCCAGCCAGCGCAGTCTAGTGGTATGTACTATTTTGGTTGGTCGACCGATCTATCTGTACCACCCAGTGACGGGCTTATATACGGTACCACGCGCTGACCTAGGTAAACATGTGTGAAAACAGTGACTGATGTAATTGGATCATTGGATTGGCGCAACTCAATGGCTTGGCACGCCTCACAGTGTTTGATATCATCCATTATCATAATATCGACTGCTACAATCTGCTGTAGTGTTTATATAATAGTTAGAAAAAATTGATGATGTAGGTAGAAATCCAATTAATTTTATAAAGTAATATGAGATCAGTATTCATAAATGGTAATCATTATGCAAAATACTATTTAAATCAAGACAACATAAATGAAATAAATCTACCAATAAGCATACAAAGTTGTCTTAAGTTGATCACTTTAGTACCCTATCAAAATTTTAGTCAAATTGGATAGTTTGCTTAGATGTTTTAGTCAAAAAAACTATGTTCTCAAGAACTGTGTAAGAGTTATTAATATAATTTCCTTTGATAACAAATCGATTGAACAGCTGCCAAGTGAAAGTACAAGGCAGTTGTTCTGTCTTCCATTTCATCTGCAGGTGGCGATGGAGCACGAGATTATTGTGTGGAAAATCACACTCAATTTGTGGGTATAGTGCTGCAATGATTTTGCTACTGTGAAGGTTTCAGCATCGGATATAGTTCCTTCATCAGCGCTATTTCAAACTGATGTTTTCAATACTGATGGCTAATTATGCTATTCTTTGTTTTCCTGCAACCCTAAGCTGATTATTTTTTACCTGCAAAGAATGTTGAATTTATGCACATGGCTTGCTATAAAGCCACTGAGACCACTGTATTAATACTCAAAGGCAGAAAATGACTTCATAATTACTATGAAAATAGTCATATTGGGTTATAAGACAGATAATATATAAATTTATTAATAGCAACTAAGCTTGATAATAATTACTACACAAATTGCACCATAAAAAACTAGACGACAATAGAAAATACATATAAAATACTGGCTCATGATTTTTAAAAGCATTTTAATTCACCAATATTTGCAAATATTTTTTGATAATTAATTGGTAATAAATGTAATGATGCAGAGGAATATAAATTTTGGAAGAAAATTATATTGTGTTAGAAATTTGTACAGCTTATATTTTTGTTTAGATCATAACTGACTTAAGCTGTTGCTATTAGTTAGTAAACTTACAACTGGAAAGTTACTGAGGCTACTTTCGCTCTCATTCCATAAGCATTTTAGATATATTAACACAATTTAGCCAACTACCACACACCTTGAAAATGAAGTAGCCAACCCAAACAATTAAACATTTCAAATCTTTAGATACATTGTCACACCATTCAGTAAAACAATTGACTACTTACTGTACAGAAGTGCAAATATAAAGTTTAGAATATGTAATGAATTTTTCTAATGCTTAGTTGAGAATATATACAGGGTGTCCCAAAATTAAATGGCCAAACTTTGGGATCGTATTTGGGCTCAAAAATGAGCAAAAACTTCCAAAAATTTTCTTCATTTTCATTTCTTATGGAGATAATCGGGAAAATGAAGTGTGAAACGGTAAATTCAAGTACAGTTCGTTTGAATGAATGTTTATTTTTATTTACATTAAATGTAAGTAACCAAACACACACATGGATAAAAAAATGACCGAGTAACATTAATATACAATGAAAAAAAGACATAAATGAAACCTACTATTCGATTAATGACGATGTTATTCAAAATATTGACCTTCCACCGCATAACAGGCTTACGTAATACGTAAATAAACCTTAAGCGGCACATTAGTCCGTTTATTCGATACGCCATACATCAGTCCGTGAGTAATGTGTTTTGAGTGAGCACATGTGCCTCACACATTTCCTCATCAGGAATACGCCGATATTGTCTTTGTGTATGGTTTTTGCAATGATAACGCACCTGCAGTCGTACGAGAGTATGCGAATCGATTTCCGGGTAGGGTAGTACCACATCGCCAGGTATTTATTCAAACGTTTCGTAGACTTCGTGAGACTGGATCAGCCAGCCTGCACTGAGAACGCAATGAATTTCAGGCAGCTTTGAGGAGAGATAATCTAGCAGGCAATCGTATCCTACACAATTTTGATGATCGCTCGGCCACGAGTATTCGGAGGGCGTCAGCCCCGTCGCAGGTATCACGTCAAACGGTCTGGTGTACTTTAAGAGGCGATAATCATCATGCGTATCATATCCAAAGCGTTCATGGATTATTGCCTCAGGATTTCCAGAATCAAGTAAACTTTTGTAATGGATTTGTTCAGAGGTGTGAGAATTATATTCATTTTCTCTCGTGTAGCATGAGACAGACGAAGTTACATTCTCAAGAAGAGGAAGAATCAATCAATTAAACTCTCACATCTGGGTTCATCAAAATCCACGAGCAGTTAGGGTGAGCAATTACCAGCCAGAGTTTTCCGTTAATGTTTGGATGGGTATTCACAATAAGGGAGCGTAAATAAACCGCGTAGCTCCATTTTGGCCTCCTGTGAAACACCCTCCCTCCCCCCATGTAGCCTTATTTGGCTTTTGCCTCTACCCCCTCCTCTCATGTAGCACATAGATTTTTCCCCTTTTGATTCCAGAAGACATTTTGTACTGTTTTCTCTTGTCAGATAATTGTAAATTACATAAGGAGATAATTAATTGAGGGAAATAAATATTGACATGCTGTTGTGAGTTCTGTTCCTCATTTTAACTGTGAAAAATGTTATGAAATGAAAGCTACGTGTCCGACCGGAACCCCCCTCCCCAAACGTAGCTCAGCGTAGCCTTCCAGCCAACCCCTCTTCCCCCCCACCTGGACCGAGCCTTGTAGTTTGTACACTCTTCCTAATCGTCTTGTAGGACCACATTTTTTACCACCAAGATTGAATGCACAGACTTTCACGGCTTTTCTGGAGAACGGCCTTCAGGTTATCTCAAGGAGTTCACATTACAGGAACGATTGAACTTGTGGATCCAATTAGATGGATGTCAGCTCATTATGGTAGAATTACTCGTGAATGGTTCTATGGAAATTCTCCAGGTCGCTGGATTGGCCGAGGGGAACCTGTACTGTGGTGCGCACACTCAACTGACCTTACACCGCTGGACTTCTTTGCATGGGGTACATTACAACAGGAAGTGTATTCGGTACCAATAACCTCAGAACAGCATCTTAGGGACAGAATCATGGCTGCAGCTCAGCGAGTTATCCCAGAGCAATGTTTGGCAGCAACACAAGCTGTCATATCACGTTGCAACGACTGCATTGCCATGGAAGGACAACACATTGAACAACATCTACATTAATGGAATAGTCTGTTTTATTTCTGTTTCTTTCTTTATAATTATATTGTATTATTAATATGTATTAAATAAAATGATTTGTTAATTATTTGCATTTTTTACTGTTACTCGGTTCATTTATGTAACTAAGTATTTTGTAGATAATTACGTAAATCTATTCTCAATAAAAATAAACATTCATTCAAATGAACTGTACTTTAGTTTACTGTTTCAAACTTCATTTTCCCGATTATCTCCGTAAGAAATAAAAATGAGGAAAAATTTCGTAGGAAGTTTTTGCTTATTTTTGAGCCCCAAATACGCTCCCAAAGTTTGGCCATTTAATTTGGGACACCATATATATATATATATATATAAACTACTGAATTTCATAACAAAATAAATATTGAACCTAGTATGTTTGCATAAATTTTGCCATATGGGCAGTATTATTAGTGTTGTCAGAAATGATACTTGCAATGTGTAGTATTTCAAACAATTAACCATACATGTTTAAATAGGATACAGATAAACATTATGCAAGAAATGTCTGAAGAGTTTGAAACGAAATATTGTCTAGTCTAGTATCTTTATATAGTACAAAAACGTTTGTGCACTTGCTGTGTCAGACATTAAGAGTTAGGTGGTTTGTCTTTATAGTTTCCTGCAGCTTACCAGAATTCAATATAACAAATTGTTTTATATCAGTGGTTAAAATTTTTGTTTGCCAAGCTTTGAATCCTCAATATTAGTTTATTATTTCTAGGAATTTTCTTAGTCACACTCGAAAACAAATAGCAGTTTTATGATGCCTAATTCGCTAATTTTTTGTTTGTTAACAGGTGCTATTATTCCATTGCCACTCTTGAGCAGAAGAAACCTTACACTTCTCGGATTTGTGGAGAATCTAGTATTATCTCTAGTACCCTTAAAATGCATGAAGGAAGCCATATGAGTGAGCAACTTTATGCTTGTGAAATTTATGGAAAATCATTTAAAACTACTTATAATCTTATAACTCATAAAATGATCCCTAAAGATGAACAGAATTCTGCTTCTTATAGTTGTGATATTTGTGGAAAATTGTTTAAGAAGACCGATGCCCTTACCAGTCACAGAAGAGTTCACACTGGTGAACGACCTTATTCTTGCGAAGTTTGTGGAAAATCGTTTAAGCAATCCGCTCACCTAAAAACACACAAAAAATGCCATTTGACTTATCGAGCTTATGCTTGTAAAGTTTGTGGAAAATCATTTAAGCATTCTTTTGCCCTTACCAGTCACAGAAGAATACACACTGGTGAACGACCTTACTCTTGCGAAGTTTGTGGAAAATCTTTTAAGCAATCCCCACACAAAAAAATCCATTCGGATTATCGGCCGTATGATTGTAAAGTTTGTGGAAAATTATTTAAGGATGCTAGACACAAAAATATTCATTTTAATGTGAGGCCTTACAATTGTGAAGTTTGTGGAAAGTCGTTTAGGCTGCATAGCGATCTTACAATTCACAAAAGAACTCATACTGGTGAGCGGCCGTACACCTGTAACGTTTGTTGCAAATCTTTTGCACAGTCTTCTACCTTTGCAACACATAAAAGAACTCATACAGGTGAGAAGCCTTTTACTTGTGCATTATGTGAAAAATCGTTTATGGACAGTAGTGGCCTTAACAGGCACAGTAGGATCCATATGAATGAAAAACCTCACACTTGTGATGTTTGTGGAAAATCGTTCAAGCGTATCAGTCACTTAAAAAATCATGAAACTATTCATTCAGGCGAGCGGCCATATTCCTGTGAAGTTTGTGCAAAATCTTTTACACATTCTTCTTCGCTCAGATTTCATAAAGTAATTCATGCAGGTGAGTGGCCTTATGCTTGTGAAGTTTGCGGAAAATCATTTAAGCTCCCTGGTAATCTTAAAAAACACAAAATAATCCACACAGGTGAACGACCGTACACTTGTCAAATTTGTGGAAAATCTTTTACGACTTTTTCTAATTTTAAAACACATAAAAGAATTCATACTGGTGAGCGACCTTATAATTGTGAAGTTGTGGAAATATCGTTTAACGAGTCTGGTAATCTTAAACACATAAAAGAATACATACGGGTGAGCGACCTTATTCTTGTGTTAAAATAAATGAACGGCTTTATACTGGTGAGTAGCTGTATACCTGCAAAGTATGTGAAAAATCTTTTAATACCCTTGCACCCCGATAACACATGAAAGAATCCATACAGGTCCATAACCTATGCTATTGTAGTTTGGCAAAAATGTTTTAAGGATTATTGCATACTTATACTGCATAAAAGAATTCATATAGTTGATTGCCTTATAAATGTGCAGTTTGTGGAAATTGGTTATTTATTTTGCTAACATTATTACATATATAACACTCCAGATAGAAGGGTGGGTTTGCATTAGTGAATTACGTGGAAAATTGTTTAAGGGATCAAGTAACCTTTAAACTCATAAAGTATCCATTGGTAGAAACTTACTTTCAAACTTTTTCTGAAGTAATGTATATATTATCTGATAACCTTATATATTTTAAGAGAATCCATACAGGGATAGCCTAATGCCTGCAAAATGTATATAAAATCATTTACTATGTTTAGTGCCTTATAAACCACTGATGAAATCTTTTAAATAGGTAGAATCTTCCCATTAAATTTCACGAAGATTTAATTACTGCATCTTATTACTTATGGGACATAATAGAATCCATGATTTTGATTAACCATTTGTGTGCAATGTTAGCAGAAAATTGTTTACTTAGACAAATGGAATTGTGTACAAGAAACAAAAGTTCTTAAATAACCTGATAAAATTCAATATTTTTTTATATATCTCAGGAGGTAGTAAATTCATTTTTATTAACTATCCTTATGACATTATTGAAGCTATTTACATTATTGAATTTTGTTTTTATTTTAATTTTATATACTTAAATATATATAAATATTATTTTAATAATATCTGTATTTATCATATATTTATATGAGGAATTATGAAATACATTAATTTTTTCATGTTATTAGTGGCAGTATGTGTGACATAATTATTGTTTTAAATTGTCCCATAATTTTCTCCCATTGTGTTAGCATTTTCACTTCCAACATGCCTAGAGTAATATTTTAAAGGAGCCATTATATTACCGAGATATTTTATATATATTGTTCCTTGGCTACAACTGATATGATCAATATTTTATTATTTAACACATAAATAAATTTTATCTGTGATTTTACAAATTCAGATTTTCACTCAACAAAAATATTTTATTTGATAGAACTTGTAATCTCTGTATCATAAGTGGGTATTGACACTGGAGTTGTTATTATTAGTTATCTGGGCATCTGTTCTTTATGTTTGCTGCTGATCTTGAAAAGTAATGAAAGTACAACTTTTAATTATGATTTTAAAATTTGTATCTGAGTTTTTTCTTTTGATCTGCTATAAAATGTTTTCCTTAATCTGCAAGTAAATTTCTTGATTTTTTTTATTTCCATTAAATATTTGAGAACATTGTCTTAGATCTTAATATTTATAAATCACCATTCTGCAAATGGTGGTGTTGTGGATTCTGAGAAAAAATTCTCATACTTATTAGATGTAATTTGTTATTAAAAGGTTTTACAAGTTTTGAACTATTATTCAGGCATACATTACATTTCAAGTTTTTTATTTTCTAACCTGTGGCTAAGATAGTCAATGTAAAGCTTTGTGTGTTGCTCAATATTGATATCAGGAATGTGAACAATGTTCTGATAGAACACAGATTCAGTCAGTGAAACTATTGCCAAGCCTTTGTTCCAGCTCTCCATTCTACTTCTCCCTGCAATGACTTTATATTTAAGGATTCGTTGCTGTCATCATAGCATCTGATGGGTGAACTGACATTGATGAAGCCTCTAGCATTTAGGATACAGTACGAAACCCTGCTTTGGCTCTCCAAATTTTGGTTTCCCATGATTTTACAAAATTTTGGTTCTAATGATATTGACAAAATATAAATTCCTCACATACAAAATTATTCTGTTTGAAGGCCAAGTGCATTGTATACCTACAGTGTGGGTCTCACACTCTTTTACTATATTCAAGTAAGAGTTTGCTAAGTTCACTAATCCTACAGTATCTTCTCCAGGAGACCATTCTGATATTTCTTGCCATCACTCAAAGGCTATTACAAAACTTCTTTTTGAACAATATTCACTTGAAATATCTGAGTTTTAATGCCATGCCTGAATTAAACACTGTAGTTATTTGTGGAATTACCAGTTAGTGCAGCCTTTTACCTATAATTCCACTAATTCCAAAATATTGACTGGACTTCCTATATCTAATTAAACAAATGATGTAATACTACTCCCTCTTTTCAGTTTTGTTGGGTGAACTATATCTAGTTTCAAGTAAGTATATTCTTTTTTTTTTTTTTTGTAGTTATATAACAGAAATGTCTTTCCAAGTGGATCGTATTTCTTGACTGTTAGGGACAAATAAGGATAATTCTTCAATATGTTTTACTATATTCATGATGATGCTCTAATCACAGGTATTTTCAGAATTAAAACTTTACAATGTTCTGTCTGTATCTTCTTTATTTGTTTCTTTACACAGTATATACTGTTGCATCTATTAACAAATACAATTACTTATAAAAAGTATGCCATGAACTAGACATTGTGGACACTTGGACTGTATCCATGGTGTAGGATTCTGAAATTGGTGAACGAAATGGTAAATGTTAGGTGGAAGAAGCAGAATCATAATAATTTCAGTTGATGATCCTCTCAGAATTTTCTGCCTACCATTGTATCTCATTGCATTATGTTTACAATATCTTAGTAGGAGTATTTACTTAGCGAGCATTACTAATTTTTGCATTGTGTGAAATAATCTGCAACTTTGAGATAGTCACCTGATACAAAAAATTATCCACCGCAGCATCATTTTGATTTGTAAGTAGGGGTCTGTCAGTAATACTTAGTCTTTCCTTGTGTAATTTCAGTTACACTATTTTTTGTTATATCCATATTGCGATTTTTAATTTTTTTAATGCCAAGCCCATTAAGAGATGGGAGAGGTTTGGACACGAGGAATTGATCGACAACCTTTTGAAGGGTAGATCCAGTCATTTGCCTGGTAAGATTTTGGCATACTATCGAAAATCAAAACATGAATTACCACATAAGGATTTGAACCCATATCCTCCCAACTGCCAGGCCCATGAATTTACAGGAGCCCACAGGCTCAGTTACAATTAGCCAATTTGAGTCATAGGGCATGATCAGCTAGCAATTTAAAAAAGGAAACAAACTTGATAGGCTAAAATTTTCGAATATATTTATGTAGTTTTTGTGAGGATAAAGCTGTAGTTTTTGCGTAGCTTGGTGTACCTTGAAAAAGAAACGTTCATACAATGTCACTGAATCTTCAGTTTCTTAGACATTATAGCCAATTTTGACAGAGAATATAGTTCAATTGGATTACTTAAGAATACAGATGTTAATAGAAGTTTGATATTGTACACTGATTGAGCCATCTTTAGGGATGAATTCTGCTAATTCCTTACAAACTCAGCACTATCTTTACATTCATTCAATATCGTACAATGCCGCCAAAGCGTTTGCTCCATCATAATAAATTAAATAAAAGAATTAATGCTTACTTATACTAAATAATAATCCAATTTGCAAACTAACAAAAAAAATTTTTTTCCAGAAGTATTGAGTAAACAGTTAATTTGTTTATATGGTTAATTCCATGAAGTATTTTGGCATGACAGTACAAAGGAACATGAATTGGCATCTGTTCGTAGCTTCAGTTAAATGTAGAACTTATTTTATATTGCGATTCATTGATCAAATTTTGAAGAATTGAGACATATACATAGAAGACAACATAAAAAAACTCCCATGCTTCCTAATTTGGACTATTTTCTTACCACTTAGGATCCGTTTCGGAAGCAACTGATTGACTGTACAGAGAAAGTAAGGAGAAGAGCCCCTTCACTGCTCCCCACAGCCCTAACAACAGCTTCGCAGAATTCATTCTAATTCCCAGCGTGGTAGCGCTCTGGCCTCGCATTCGGGAGGACGCCGGTTATAATCTTCATCCAGGCATCTAGATTTGGTTTGTCCGTTATTTCCCCAAATCATTCTAGGCGAATGCCAGGATGCTTCCTTTAAAGTGCCGTGGCCGAATTCCTAAACATTCCCTATCCCCAGTCCCATCCCGCCTCTAATGTCGATAAGGCGTAAAGCCATCAGAAAAAATCATACTAATATTAGGTTTTGATTCTCTGGCAGCCAAATGACAGTTTATTTCAATTTATTTGTAAACATGAAATCATCTTCCGTTTACTCAATATAAATCATGATGGCATAGAAGTGAACCAAATGATTAAACAGGGAACAAAGGCTTCCTTTTAGCAGGAGACATATCATAGGAATTTAAAAATTAAACTTTGAAAACCGAATAAGGGAGGAATTTAACATTGCAGCTATAAAAGTAAATGTAATAATAATGTAAAATGGGGTAATTAGATGACTTGGGGAAAAGCCACCAGAGCTTTAACTCCATCGTAATTAAAATTAATAGTAATAGTTAAATCTCTTTGGTAGATAGTTTTTTGTTATTATTATTATTTGGTCTCAGTGCAGCATTCAGCAGTACTCGAAGCTACAAGTGAGTGCACGTCGACTTATGGTGGGCTCCGGAATGTTGGAATGTGCCTTGTTCAGTAGGGAGGCTGCTGTATGCAGAAAATGATGGAAAGTATAATAATTGTAGATAAACACTGAATAAAGTCATGAATACTGTACGAAAAGTCAAATAAGACGTAAAGAAAGAGGAGGCAGTTGCAGTGAAGAGAGCGGAGAATAATGGTAAGAAAAGCAAAAGTCAGTTATAAGATCGATACTAATAAAATTGTAAGAGTATAATGAAACTAGTAATAGAATTTGTAAGTTAATGCCAGAATGTGGAGTACCTGGAACATTACAGATTAGATGAAGAATTGGTGGAGCGAATTCTTGTTAGCATGCAAAGACTACTGAAATTTGCTGGCAGTGATAGATGATAGTAATGGTTACTTGCGGTAGAATTGTGAGAGTTTTAGTGTAGTTGGAGAACGAATTAGAATTTGACACCATTGGACGGAAAATAAATTAATATTAGTATTTCGGAGGACGGTAGGTTGGAAGTTTCTGGTTATGATAATGCACATAATTGCGAAAAGGCGAGTATGGCTATTTTTAGAATGATCAGGTGTATTATGAGAGTGTAAAATTGAACATCAGAAACTAGCAGTTCAATTCAGGCACAGATGAGTCGTACAATTTCCTTTTATAGGGAGGCATCATTATGCAGTGAGAAGTGCTGTGTCATTTGCTCCTTCACAGACCCACCTCTGTATAGCAAGGATGCAAGTATCAACTTTCGGATGGTTTTAAACCTATACCTTCGCTTGACCTTTAATGCATTGACTGACAGTCAGGAAAATGCGCTTTACAATTCAATTTTCAGCCATATTTTTGTTTTCTTTCCAAAGTAACTCCAGGTGTAGGTCGGGATGCTGCCGTCGATGGCACTGGCTGAATTCTTTCCCGTTTCTTGTGCCCGATACACGACGTCGACATCGATAAAGCCATCAGCACCAAAGAAAAAAACTCACAAGAATAAATTACCGAATCAGGCAAAATAAT
>JARYHS010006964.1:13108698-13138388 GCA_031002005.1 Vandiemenella viatica | reverse complement strand
CTTCAGTCTCAAGTGTCAAACTCGATCTACTACTTCCTGGCAAATTCAAAATTTGTGTAATAGAATTGCGCAGACCAGTTTGAAGTGTGGGCACAAGTATTCGTTTTTGCATATGTGGTTCAACTAACTTATGATGTAAACTTTTCAAGTATTCACACCTCGATAAAGGTTTTTTATTTGCTTCCACATTGTTAGTTGCGTATACAATGTAACTATTTATGAATGCTATATTGAGAATTCCGTAAAAATTGCCTAGAGGCCAACGTCGAGTTTTGCGGCTGCAAGAAGCAAGGGAGCACATTTGGTCCTACATATCTACCCCACCTTTGGTTTGGTTATAAAATTCAACCATTGTTGGCTTCTTAGAAGTCTCATCCATCTTTCTTTCTTCATCGCAAGTTGAAAGTAAAAATACTACCTTTTGAGGTTTGGGCATGTATGAAAGCAACGTGAGTTCATTGTCATAGCAGAAAATAGCTGTACCAGTTCTACGTGTGCGCTCGTTTTGTAACTCTGTCGGTATTTCTCTTTTGTTTGCTCTTAGAGTTCCTACTAAAGTAAGCTTGTAAGGTTCTTTTAGTAAGCTTTTGGCTAATGGCACAGAGGTAAACCAATTGTCAATTGTTACGTTCCTATTAGTGCCATGACCAGTACGTGTCAATTTTTTCGCAAAATATTCTCCGAGTGGCAAGCCGTCGGTTTTAGTAAAAGAACCCAGATAGGGTTCTGTGTCTACCATATATTTCGTGGAATTATCTACTACCGTGACAATTTTAATGCCATATTTATTTGGCTTATTAGGGATATAAATTCGAAATGGGCATCTTCCCCTGAAGCCCAGTAACTGTTCATCAATAGTAAGGTAAGAACCAGGTTTGTAGTTTTCTTGACAGGCAGCTATAAAAAGATTCCACAGATCACGAAATGGAGCATATACATCATCAGTCTGTCTACATTGTTGATGCGTAGACTTGTCATCAAATCTAAGGCAGTTTATTAGGAAATCAAATCTCTCATTCGACATTGTACTACGGTATCTATTTACACAAAAAGTAGTATCAAATATCTCCTTTGATGGCAAATGGTTATCCTTTATTGCTGCAGTTAACGTAAGAATTCCAATAAGAGCTCTAACCTCACTAGCATCTGTTGATCTCTGAGTGGCGGTTGCGTTCTTGTATTTTGGAGATTTTAGTGCAATCTCAGCATTGGTATGTGTGACAATTATATTTACCATATCATCTGCAATAAAAGCCGAAAAGCAGCGAGTAGGTCCAGGTCTAACGTGCACTATGTTTCTTGCAGCTGTTCGGCTTTGTGACCTAGGCTTTAGCGATGACTATTTGTGCTTGTCTTTTCTGCGAAGTATGTTACGCGATGGTATAATAATCAATTCGTTACGCTCCTGTGCAGAAGTATTAGGTATCGGATCTTCTATTGATGGAGATGAATGGTCATTTACCTGAACGTCTTGAGCTGGAGGTGGATGTTGTAACAAAGACGAAACCTCATCCTCGCGATCTGACACATAAGCGGGATCAGGCTGGATGTGATCTTCCTTCTCACTCCCTGAAGAATTTTCTTTGTCACTATTATCGGCTAATAATAGCTGAAGAATCGTATCTAAAATTAAAAAAATAATATACATTACTTTTATGATGTTAAAACTAAAAATAAACATAAAATATTATAAGCACAATAGTAAAAAATATAACATTAATACTAACCTTCTTCGATGCGACGAGCCATGGTCGCTGGTCTGGCGCTCACAAACCTCCCACACTAAAACACTACCGTCCGTTGCGGGGGCAACGGGTCGACTGAAATTACACGGGAGTTGAAATAGGTGCGACCGCGCACTCAAAAGTTACGGAACTTTTTTCGAATTCGCGTCGTCGATTCGACGAAGCTTAGTGATCTAGTGTTAAACCTTGAGTAAATACCGCCCTTTCTAATTTGTAGATAAGGCTGGTTGCACCTGGTAACTCTGCTTCCGACATACACTCCCTAACAGATTCCTGGAAATATGCGGTTTTTTATCAATTCGGGCTGCCCTGTCTACTATTCTTTTTCCTACCTCCTGTTTACTTGTGAAAAGTGAGTATGCATAATATTCCAGTGTATGATGGCACCTATAGTTCTCCACTAATATCACCCTTATTTCTGGCCATATCGTGACTTTGTCTCGCGTCATTAATTTACACCTTGCTGAACCCACTTTCCTTGTTCTGACATATTTAATTAATAAGTATTTATCTGTTTGTGCTATCAAATCTATTGAAAGCTATCAAAAAATTCTCATAATTTTCCCTTGCTACCTAGGACTGCGGCACTAACTTAAGAGCCTCTGATAAACTCAAATATCCAGCCACCTCTGCAGCGTTATTTCTTTGGATTTCTTCTACTTCCTCTATGCCCCCAGCGCTACGTGTGAGCATTATTTTGACCCCCTTTTCAATGTTATTCTGACTTATTCTTATGCAACCACTGGCTGTTTACTCGTTCGGCAGTTGTCAGCATATCAGCTGTTTCCAGCGGCCTCCGACTCCTCATTATGAAGCCTATTAGTCTGCAACTTTAAGTAGTACCCCTACTCCTGGGCTCCCTTTATTTCTACAAATTTAGTAAGGCTTTAGACCCGACAATTATTGCCAAAGTTATATCGTCTTTCCCTTCCGGGATAACAGACCCGACACTGACAACAAAATTAAATTCCTACTATCACGTTTCTGGCTCTCTTAGAACTCTGGGCAACATCTCTATAGTGGCTTGAGCTAACCCTGGTAATACCGAGCAGTGCTGAAACCTTCGGGTTAGATAATTTCATAGGGAAGCAGAGCGGTTAGGCAGACTAAGTCTCACAATTGATAGCCTCAGGCGTTTATTGCAAGCCTTGTCACAAATGTTATGAAGCTGAACAGTTTGAGCTATCGTTAAGTCCCAAAAGATGGAAATACAATTAGTCCAGCTTACTTTGTGTGTTGTAAGGACCCGCCGCAGCCAGCCAGCGCAGTCTAGTGGTATGCACTATTTTGGTTGGTCGACCGATCTATCTGTACCACCCAGTGACGGGCTTATATACGGTACCCCGCGCTGACCTAGGTAAACATGTGTGAAAACAGTGACTGATGTAATTGGATCATTGGATTGGCGCAACTCAATGGCTGGCACGCCTCACAGTGTTTGATATCATCCATTATCATAATATCGACTGCTACAATCTGCTGTAGTGTTTATATAATAGTTAGAAAAAATTGATGATGTAGGTAGAAATCCAATTAATTTTATAAAGTAATATGAGATCAGTATTCATAAATGGTAATCATTAATGCAAAATACTACTTAAATCAAGACAACATAAATGAAATAAATCTACCAATAAGCATACAAAGTTGTCTTAAGTTGATCACTTTAGTACCCTATCAAAATTTTAGTCAATTGGATAGTTTGCTTAGATGTTCTAGTCAAAAAAAACTATGTTCTCAAGAACTGTGTAAGAGTTATTAATATAATTTCCTTTGATAACAAATCGATTGAACAGCTGCCAAGTGAAAGTCCAAGGCAGTTGTTCTGTCTTCCATTTCATCTGCAGGTGGCGATGGAGCACGAGATTATTGTGTGGAAAATCACACTCAATTTGTAGGTATAGTGCTGCAATGATTTTGCTACTGTGAAGGTTTCAGCATCGGATATAGTTCGTTCATCAGCGCTATTTCAAACTGATGTTTTCAATACTGATGGCTAATTATGCTATTCTTTGTTTTCCTGCAACCCTAAGCTGATTTTTTTTTACCTGCAAAGAATGTTGAATTTATACACATGGGCTTGCTAAAAGCACCAAATATTATATTCTCTTGTTACCTGAGACCACTGTATTAATACTCAAAGGCAGAAAATGACTTCATAATTACTATGAAAATAGTCATATTGGGTTATAAGACAGATAATACATAAATTTATTAATAGCAACTAAGCTTGATAATAATTACTACACAAATTGCACCAATAAAAAAACTAGACGACAATAGAAAATATATATAAAATACTGGCTCATGATTTTTAAAAGCATTTTAATTCACCCAATATTTGCAAATATTTTTTGATAATTAATTGGTAATAAATGTAATGATGCAGAGGAATATAAATTTTGGAAGAAAATTATATTGTGTTAGAAATTTTGTACAGCTTATATTTTTGTTTAGATCATAACTGACTTAAGCTGTTGCTATTAGTTAGTAAACTTACAACTGGAAAGTTACTGAGGCTACTTTCGCTCTCATTCCATAAGCATTTTAGATATATTAACACAATTTAGCCAACTACCACACACCTTGAAAATGAAGTAGCCAACCCAAACAATTAAACATTTCAAATCTTTAGATACATTGTCACACCATTCAGTAAAACAATTGACTACTTACTGTACAGAAGTGCAAATATATAAGTTTAGAATAAGTAATGAATTTTTCTAATGCTTAGTTGAGAATATATATACAGGGTGTCCCAAAATTAAATGGCCAAACTTTGGGATCGTATTTGGGACTCAAAAATGAGCAAAAACTTCCTACAAAATTTTTCTTCATTTTCATTTCTTATGGAGATAATCGGGAAAATGAAGTGTGAAACGGTAAATTCAAGTACAGTTCGTTTGAATGAATATTTATTTTTATTTACATTAAATGTAAGTAACCAAACACACACATGGATAAAAAAATGACCGAGTAACATTAATATACAATGAAAAAAAGACATAAATGAAACCTACTATTCGATTAATGACGATGTTATTCAAAATATTGACCTTCCACCGCATAACAGGCTTACGTAATACGTAAATAAACCTTAAGCGGCACATTAGTCCGTTTATTTCGATACGCCATACATCAGTCCGTGAGTAATGTGTTTTGGAGTGAGCACATGTGCCTCACACATTTCCTCATCAGGAATACGCCGATATTGTCTTTGTGTATGGTTTTTGCAATGATAACGCACCTGCAGTCGTACGAGAGTATGCGAATCGATTTCCGGGTAGGGTAGTACCACATCGCCAGGTATTTATTCAAACGTTTCGTAGACTTCGTGAGACTGGATCAGCCAGCCTGCACTGAGAACGCAATGAATTTCAGGCAGCTTTGAGGAGAGATAATCTAGCAGGCAATCGTATCCTACACAATTTTGATGATCGCTCGGCCACGAGTATTCGGAGGGCGTCAGCCCCGTCGCAGGTATCACGTCAAACGGTCTGGTGTACTTTAAGAGGCGATAATCATCATGCATATCATATCCAAAGCGTTCATGGATTATTGCCTCAGGATTTCCAGAATCAAGTAAACTTTTGTAATGGATTTGTTCAGAGGTGTGAGAATTATATTCATTTTCTCTCGTGTAGCATGAGAACAGACGAAGTTACATTCTCAAGAAGAGGAAGAATCAATCAATTAAACTCTCACATCTGGGTTCATCAAAATCCACGAGCAGTTAGGGTGAGCAATTACCAGCCAGAGTTTTCCGTTAATGTTTGGATGGGTATTCACAATAAGGGAGCGTAAATAAACCGCGTAGCTCCATTTTGGCCTCCTGTGAAACACCCTCCCTCCCCCCATGTAGCCTTATTTGGCTTTTGCCTCTACCCCCTCCTCTCATGTAGCACATAGATTTTTCCCCTTTTGATTCCAGAAGACATTTTGTACTGTTTTCTCTTGTCAGATAATTGTAAATTACATAAGGAGATAATTAATTGAGGGAAATAAATATTGACATGCTGTTGTGAGTTCTGTTCCTCATTTTAACTGTGAAAAATGTTATAAATGAAAGCTACGTGTCCTGACTCGGAACCCCCCTCCCCAAACGTAGCTCAGCGTAGCCTTCCAGCCAACCCTCTTCCCCCCCCCCCCACCTGGACCGAGCCTTGTAGTTTGTACACTCTTCCTAATCGTCTTGTAGGACCACATTTTTTACCACCAAGATTGAATGCACAGACTTTCACGGCTTTTCTGGAGAACGGCCTTCAGGGATTATCTCAAGGAGTTCACATTACAGGAACGATTGAACTTGTGGATCCAATTAGATGGATGTCAGCTCATTATGGTAGAATTACTCGTGAATGGTTCTATGGAAATTCTCCAGGTCGCTGGATTGGCCGAGGGGAACCTGTACTGTGGTGCGCACACTCAACTGACCTTACACCGCTGGACTTCTTTGCATGGGGTACATTACAACAGGAAGTGTATTCGGTACCAATAACATCAGAACAGCATCTTAGGGACAGAATCATGGCTGCAGCTCAGCGAGTTATCCCAGAGCAATGTTTGGCAGCAACACAAGCTGTCATATCACGTTGCAACGACTGCATTGCCATGGAAGGACAACACATTGAACAACATCTACTATTAATGGAATAGTCTGTTTTATTTCTGTTTCTTTCTTTATAATTATATTGTATTATTAATATGTATTAAATAAAATGATTTGTTAATTATTTGCATTTTTTACTGTTACTCGGTTCATTTATGTAACTAAGTATTTTGTAGATAATTACGTAAATCTATTCTCAATAAAAATAAACATTCATTCAAATGAACTGTACTTTAGTTTACTGTTTCAAACTTCATTTTCCCGATTATCTCCGTAAGAAATAAAAATGAGGAAAAATTTCGTAGGAAGTTTTTGCTTATTTTTGAGCCCCAAATACGCTCCCAAAGTTTGGCCATTTAATTTGGGACACCATATATATATATATATATATATATATATAAACTACTGAATTTCATAACAAAATAAATATTGAACCTAGTATGTTTGCATAAATTTTGCCATATGGGCAGTATTATTAGTGTTGTCAGAAATGATACTTGCAATGTGTAGTATTTCAAACAATTAACCATACATGTTTAAATAGGATACAGATAAACATTATGCAAGAAATGTCTGAAGAGTTTGAAACGAAATATTGTCTAGTCTAGTATCTTTATATAGTACAAAAACGTTTGTGCACTTGCTGTGTCAGACATTAAGAGTTAGGTGGTTTGTCTTTATAGTTTCCTGCAGCTTACCAGAATTCAATATAACAAATTGTTTTATATTAGTGGTTAAAATTTTTGTTTGCCAAGCTTTGAATCCTCAATATTAGTTTATTATTTCTAGGAATTTTCTTAGTCACACTCGAAAACAAATAGCAGTTTTATGATGCCTAATTCGCTAATTTTTTGTTTGTTAACAGGTGCTATTATTCCATTGCCACTCTTGAGCAGAAGAAACCTTACACTTCTCGGATTTGTGGAGAATCTAGTATTATCTCTAGTACCCTTAAAATGCATGAAGGAAGCCATATGAGTGAGCAACTTTATGCTTGTGAAATTTATGGAAAATCATTTAAAACTACTTATAATCTTATAACTCATAAAATGATCCCTAAAGATGAACAGAATTCTGCTTCATATAGTTGTGATATTTGTGGAAAATTGTTTAAGAAGACCGATGCCCTTACCAGTCACAGAAGAGTTCACACTGGTGAACGACCTTATTCTTGCGAAGTTTGTGGAAAATCGTTTAAGCAATCCGCTCACCTAATAACACACAAAAAATGCCATTTGACTCATCGAGCTTATGCTTGTAAAGTTTGTGGAAAATCATTTAAGCACTTTTCTGCCCTTACCAGTCACATAAGAATTCACACAGGTGAACGACCTTACTCTTGCGAAGTTTGTGGAAAATCGTTTAAGCAATCTGGTCACCTCATAAGGACACAAAAAAATCCATTCGGATTATCGGCCGTATGATTGTAAAGTTTGTGGAAAATTATTTAAGGAGTGCTAGACACAAAAATATTCATTTTAATGATGAGGCCTTACAATTGTGAAGTTTGTGGAAAGTCGTTTAGGCTGCATAGCGATCTTACAATTCACAAAAGAACTCATACTGGTGAGCGGCCGTACACCTGTAACGTTTGTTGCAAATCTTTTGCACAGTCTTCTACCTTTGCAACACATAAAAGAACTCATACAGGTGAGAAGCCTTTTACTTGTGCATTATGTGAAAAATCGTTTATGGACAGTAGTGGCCTTAACAGGCACAGTAGGATCCATATGAATGAAAAACCTCACACTTGTGATGTTTGTGGAAAATCGTTCAAGCGTAGCAGTCACTTAAAAATTCATGAAAGTATTCATTCAGGTGAGCGCCCGTATTCCTGTGAAGTTTGTGCAAAATCTTTTACTCATTCTTCTTCGCTCAGATTTCATAAAGTAATTCATGCAGGTGAGCGGCCTTATGCTTGTGAAGTTTGCGCAAAATCATTTAAGCTCGCTGATAATCTTAAAAAACACAAAATAATCCACACAGGTGAACGACCGTATACTTGTCGAATTTGTGGAAAATGTTTTACGACTTTTTGTAATTTTAAAACACATGAAAGAATTCATACTGGTGAGCGACCTTATAATTGTGAAGTTTGTGGAAAATTGTTTAATAATTCTGGTAATCTTACAAAACATAAAAGAATACATACGGGTGAGCGACGTTATTCTCATGTTAAAATACATGAAAGGCTTTATACTAGTGAGTAGCTGTATACTTGCAAAGTATGTGAAAAATCTTTTAAATGCCCTTGCACCCTGATAACACATGAAAGAATCCATACAGGTCCATAACCTATGCTATTGTAGTGTGGTAAAAATGTTTTAAAGATGGTTGTATACTTATACTGCATAAAAGAATTCATATAGTTGATAGCCTTATATATGGTATGTACAGTTTGGGGAAATAAGTTATTTATTTTGCTAACATTATTACATATATAACAGTCCAGAGAGAAGGGTGGGCTTACATTAGTCAATTTTGTGGAAAATTGTTTAAGGAATCAAGTAACCTTCAAACTCATAAAGTATCCATCCACGTTGGTAGAAACTTACTTTTAAACATTTTCTGATGTAATGGATATACTGTCTAATAACCTTATATATTTTAAAAGAATCCATTCACGGGTAGCCTAATGACTGCAAAATGTGTCTAAAATCATTTACTGTGTTTAGTGCCTTATAAACCACTGATGAAATCTTGTAAATAGGTAGAATCTTCCCATTAAATTTCATGAGGATTTAATTACTCCATCTTACTACATTTCGGACATAATAGAATCCATGATTTTGATTAACCATTTGTGTGCAATGTTAGCAGAAAATTGTTTACTTAGACAAATGGAATTGTGTACAAGAAACAAAAGTTCTTAAATAACCTGATAAAATTCAATATATTTTTTATATATCTCAGGAGGTAGTAAATTCATTTTTATTAACTAGTATTAACCTTATGACATTATTGAAGCTATTTACATTATTGAATTTTGTTATTTATTTTAATTCTGATATACTTAAATATATATAAATATTTATTTTAATAATATCTGTATTTATCATATATTTATATGAGGAATTATGAAATACATTAATTTTTTCATGTTATTAGTGGCAGTATGTGTGACATAATTATTGTTTTAAATTGTCCCATAATTTTCTCCCATTGTGTTAGCATTTTCACTTCCAACATGCCTAGAGTAATATTTTAAAGGAGCCATTATATTACCGAGATATTTTATATATATTGTTCCTTGGCTACAACTGATATGATCAATATTTTATTATTTAACACATAAATAAATTTTATCTGTGAGTTTTACAAATTCGATTTTCACTCAACAAAAATATTTTATTTGATAGAACTTGTAATCTCTGTATCATAAGTGGGTATTGACACTGGAGTTGTTATTATTAGTTATCTGGGCATCTGTTCTTTATGTTTGCTGCTGATCTTGAAAAGTAATGAAAGTACAACTTTTAATTATGATTTTAAAATTTGTATCTGAGTTTTTTTCTTTTGTATCTGCTATAAAATGTTTTCCTTAATCTGCAAGTAAATTTCTTGATTTTTATTTATTTCCATTAAATATTTGAGAACATTGTCTTAGATCTTAATATTTATAAATCACCATTCTGCAAATGGTGGTGTTGTGGATTCTGAGAAAAAATTCTCATACTTATTAGATGTAATTTGTTATTAAAAGGTTTTACAAGTTTTGAACTATTATTCAGGCATACATTACATTTCAAGTTTTTTATTTTCTAACCTGTGGCTAAGATAGTCAATGTAAAGCTTTGTTTGTTGTCAATATTGATATCAGGAATGTGAACAATGTTCTGATAGAACACAGATTCAGTCAGTGAAACTATTGCGAAGCCTTTGTTCCGGTTCTCCATTCTACTTCTCCCTGCAATGACTTTATATTTAAGGATTCGTTGCTGTCATCATAGCATCTGATGTGCGAACTGACATTGATGAAGCCTCTAGCATTTAGGATATAGCTTTAAACCCAGCTTTGGCTATCCAAATTTTGGTTTCCAATGATTTTACAAAATACTGGTTCTAATGATATTGACAAAATATAAATTCCTCACATACAAAATTATTCTGCTCGAAGGCCGCGTGGATTGTATACCTACAGGATGGGTCTCACACTTTTTTACAATATTCAAGTAAGAGCTTGCTTACTTCACTAATCCTACAGTATCTTCTCCAGGAGACCATTCTGATATTTCTTGCCATCACTCACAGGCTATTACAAAACTTCTTTTTCACAGATCTCTTTTGAACAATATTCACTTGAAATATCTGAGTTTTAATGCCATACCTGAATTAAGCACTGTACTTGTTAGTGGAATTACCAGTTAGTGCAGTCTTTTACCTATAATTCCACTAATTCAAAAATATTGACTGGACTCCCTATATCTAATTAAACAAATGATGTAATACTACTCCCTCTTTTCAGTTTTGTTGGGTGAACTATATCCAGTTTCAAGTAGGTAAATTCTTTTTTTTTGTATTTTGTTTTTTAGTCATGTAACAGAAATGTCTTTCCAAGTGGATCGTATTTCTTGACTGTTAGGGAGAAACAAGGATAATTCTTCAATATGTTTTACTATATTCATGATGATGCAGTAATCACAGGTATTTTCAGAATTAAAACTTTACAATTTTTTGTCTGTATCTTCTATATTTGATTCTGTTGTATCTGTTAACAAAAACAATATTTGCAGTGGTTACTATTGGTAAAAGTATGCCGTAAACTAGACATTGTGGACACTTGGACCGTATCCATGGTGTAGGGTTCTGAAATTGGTGAACGAAACGGTAAATGTTAGGTGGAAGAAGCAGAATTATAACAATTTCAGTCGATGATCCTCTCAGAATTTTCTGCCTACCATTGTATCTCATTGCATTATTTTTACAATATCTTAGTAGGAGTACTTAATTAGTGAGTGTTACTAATTTCTCCTTTATTTGAAGTAATCTGCAACTTTAAGATAGTCAGCTGATATAAAAAATTATCCTCTGCAGCATCATTTTGGTTTGTAAGTAGGGTTCTGTCAGTAATACTTAGTCTGGCCTTGTGTAGTTTCAGTTACATTATTTTTTGTTATATCCAAATTGCTATTTTTTTTTTTTTTTTTTTTTAATGCCAAGCCCATTAAGAGAGCACATGAGAGAGGTTTGGACACAAGGAATTGATCGACAACCTCTTGAAGGGTTGATCCCGTCATTTGCCTGGAAAGATAGACTACAGAAAATCAAAATATGAATTATCACATAAGGATTTGAACTCATATCCTCCCAACTGCCAGGCCCAAGAATTTACAGGAGCCCACAGTCTCAGTTACAATTAGCCAGTTAGAGTTATAGGGCATGATCAGCAAGCAATTTAAAAAAGGAAACAAATTTGCTAAGCTAAAATTTTCGAATATATTTATGTAGTGTTTGTGAGGATAAAAGGCTGTAGTTTTTATAGTAGCTTGGTTTACCTTGAAAAAGAAACATGCAGACAATGTCACTGAATCTTCAGTTTCTTAGTACATTATAGCCAATTTTGACAGAGAATATAGTTCAATTGGATTACTTAAGAATACAGATGTTAATAGAAGTTTGAGATTATACACTGATTGAGCCATCTTTAAGGATGTTAAGAATTCTGCCAATTCCTTACAAACTCAGGACAATCATTCATTAGTTCAATATCGTGCAAGTTCCACCAAAGCGTTTGCTCCATCATAATAAATTAAATGAAAGAATTAATGGCTACTTATACTAAATAATAAGCCAATTTGCAAAACTAACAAAAAAAAAATTTTTTTTCCAGAAGTATTGAGTAAACAGTTATTTGTTTATATGGTTAATTCCATGAAGTATTTTGGCATGACAGTACAAAGGAACATGAATTGGCATCTGTTCGTAGCTTCAGTTAAATGTAGAACTTATTTTATATTGCGATTCATTGATCAAATTTTGAAGAATTGAGACATATACATAGAAGACAACATAAAAAAACTCCCATGCTTCCGTAATTTGGACTATTTTCTTACCACTTAGGATCCGTTTCGGAAGCAACTGATTGACTGTACAGAGAAAGTAAGGAGAAGAGCCCCTTCACTGCTCCCCACAGCCCTAACAACAGCTTCGCAGAATTCATTCTAATTCCCAGCGTGGTAGCGCTCTGGCCTCGCATTCGGGAGGACGCCGGTTACAATCTTCATCCAGGCATCTAGATTTGGTTTTTCCGTTATTTCCCCAAATCATTCTAGGCGAATGCCAGGATGCTTCCTTTAAAGTGCCGTGGCCGAATTCCTAACCAGTTCCTTATCCCCAGTCCCATCCCGCCTCTAATGTCGATGAGGCGTAAAGCCATAAGAAAAAATCATACTAATATTAGGTTTTGATTCTCTGGCAGCCAAATGACAGTTTATTTCAATTTATTTGTAAACATGAAATCATCTTCCATTTACTCAATATAAATCATGATGGCATAGAAGTGAAGCCAAATGGATTAAACAGGGGAACAAAGGCTTCCTTTTAGCAGGAGGACATATCATAGGAATTTAAAAATTAAACTTTGAAAACCGAATAAGGGAGGAATTTAACACTGCAGCTATAAAAGTAAATGTAATAATAATGTAAAATGGGGTAATTAGATGACTTAGGGGAAAAGCCACCAGAGCTTTAACTCCATCGTAATTAAAATTAATAGTAATAGTTAAATCTCTATGGTAGATAGTTTTCTGTTATTATTATTATTTGGTCTCAGTGCAGCATTCAGCAGTACTCGAAGCTACAAGTGTAGTGCACGTCGACTTATGGTGGGCTCCGGAATGTCGGAATGTGCCTTGTTTAAGTCAGAGTCTGCTGTTATGCAGAAAAGGTGATGGAAAGTATAATAATTGTAGTTAAACACCGAATAAAGTCATGAATACTATACGAAAAGTCAAATATACGTAGGAAAGAGGAGGCAGTTGCAGTGAAGAGAGCGGAGAGTAATGGTAAGAAAAAGCAAAAGTCAGTTATAATATCGATACTAATAAAATTGTAAGAGTATAATGAAACTAGTAATAGAATTTGTAAGTTAATGCCAGAATGTGGAGTACCTGGAACATTACAGATTAGATGAAGAATTGGTGGAGCGTATTCTTGTTAGCATGCAAAGACTACTGCAATTTGCTGGCAGTGATAGATGATAGTAATGGATTACTTGCGGTAGGAATTGTGAGAGTTTTAGTGTAGTTGGAGAACGAATTAGAATTTGACACCATTGGACGGATAATAAATTAATATTAGTATTTCGGAGGACGTTAGGTTGGAAGTTGCTGGTTATGATAATGCACATAATTGCTGATAAGGCCGAGTATGGCTATTTTTAGAATGATCAGGTGTATTATGTAGAAGTGTAAAATTGAACATCAGAAACTAGCAGTTCAATTCAGGCACAAATGAGTCGTACAACTTCCTGTTATACGGGAGGCATCATTATGCAGTGAGAAGTGCTGTGTCATTTGCTCCTTCACAGACCCACTTCTGTGTAGCAAGGATGCAAGTATCAGCTTTCGGATGGTTTTAAACCTATACCGTCGCTTGACCTTTAATGCATTGACTGACAGTCAGGAAAATGCGCTTTAAAATTCAATTTTCAGCCATCTATTTTTGTTTTCTTTCCAAAGTAACTCCAGGTGTAGGCCGGGATGCTGCCGTCGATGGCACTGGCTGAATTCTTTCCCGTTTCTTGTGCCCGATACACTCCCACCTCTAACGACGTCGACATCGATAAAGCCATCAGCACCAAAGAAATAAAACTACACTAGAATAAATTACCGAATCAGGCAAAATAATTTGACGTTATTGGTATGGAAAATTGTGTAAACCTTCGAAAGAAGGTAACAGTGATTTGGTTATAATGTCTGGTTGAGCAAGACAACATGGAGTGGAGATTAATTCCAGCAAAGTACACAGAAGTCAGAAAAATAGATATTATTTATTGTTTAATTGGTAGATGAGGGAGGAATTGCTGGTTTAAGACATGAGAAGCAAATCCCTTGTGGAGCCTTCTGATAAATTCAGTCTATCTGCAAACATTCCTCTGGTGGCAGAGAGAGATTTCAGCAAAGTCCTGGACTACAAAAGTGGTATTTACAGAAGATAATTAACACAATATTAAAAAAATGACGAGGAATCCATCCAAGGCTTATCGCTAATCACGTGCATTATAATAATGGCCAGCCTACCATTCTCCCAAACTACTAATATTAGTTTATTTTCTGCTCCAGCTTGGCGCGGGGATGGTATCTCGTGTCACGTCTTGGTCAGCGGTCTAAACTCCTGACGGAGCCCCCGCTTGCGTATTGCTGCATTGTATACCACGTGCCTTAAGTAAAACTGGTTAAATGGGATCAAAGTCACCAAGGATGACTGACCAGAATAATGCTTGTTTATTGTGGAGTCTTGAGAGACCCAAAATGCGGTTTAAGATACAAGAGATATAAGTGCTATAAAAGAGGGCATTTTGACATCCTTGTGGAAATTCAGTAATTGATATGTTAAAGGAGCTGGCGAGTAAAAAGAGAGCTGAGAGTATGGAATTTGTATTTTGGTGGTGAGTCTTTAGGAACTACGCTAATATTAGCACATGATTTAACGTTTCAGAAATGGACAAAGCTTTCACTTTCGCCTTAATGAAGGCAGAATTCAAGTAAAGTAATGATATTTAGTTACAACATTTACAATGAAGTCTTCACCGGTGTACCGCCGGATTGTGTTGTGAAAACACCATATTTCGACGACAAGCTCCACCGTCTTGGTCAGCTGTGGGCGCATCTGCACTGGTTGGCTGACCCACAGATATTAAGACAGCTCAAGCGCCACTATGTCCCAGCTAAGACATAAACCACTGTCTCTATCGAATGCTGGGTGTATATAATTTGTATTCTGGTGGTGATTCTTTAGGAATTACGCGGGCGGCAAGGTATGATATTTAGCACGTAATTTAATGCTTCAGCAACTGGAATGCCTCACACGGCATGAAATAAAATGTTTCTTAGGACCACCAGTGTGAATATGGGCTACCTCCATTAAATCTTGGCCTAAGAGTTCTGGGAATTTAGTAGCATCCCTTGCGAAGTGCGGAAAGATTTATATCGGCCAAACTCTCCGCTCTATAGAAAACTGGCGTGAAGAAAATAAATGCTACCTCTGCCTGGGACAGTACAGCAAATCAGCAATCACACGTGTACGAGCATGACCACCGAGTAGAATTCAATAACGTTAGCATACTGGCTAAGACTTCACATTTTTGAGGATTTTTTGTATTTGTATTTATTGGTCCCTTAGCATCATACATAGTACAAAGTACAAATGATTGTGATCAAGGAAGGAAATTGAAAATCGACTGACCGGTAAGTTTAATAGAAACAGTGGGCTATATCTTAGCGAGGCATGGAAACGAGCCTTGGTAAAAATCTGCAGAAAGCGTTGTACCTCTGTCGAGCTGCCGCCATAAGGGCTCCATACTACTGACCGGGGCCGGCAACGAACAACTACCGCCACGTCTACTGGCATCCAGCCGCCGGTCGCGGGCAGAGCCGTTGTGTATATAAGCAGGTGCGACACGTGGGTTGTCTCAGTATCTGACTGGTCAGCCGACCAGTGCAGATGTCTCCGCACCTGAGGAAGACGGCGGAGCCTAGTCGTCGAAATATCGTGTTATCACAACGCAATCCGGCGGTACACACGCGAAGACTTCATTGCAATTGTACGCCGGGAAAGTCTCCATTCTTACTACCAAACTTTGGTCAGACCACCGTTTCAACATGGTGGAATAATACATGAGACAAATTTTGGCTATCAGATACAGGAGTTGGAGAGGATGGAAAGAAAGGCTGCTAGATTTGTCTCAGAAACAACCACAGGAAACAATCAGTAACCATTATGATAAAACAGCAGGAATAGAATTCACTGGAAGAGGATAGAAGGGTGAAGAGAATCATAGGGGTCTTAAAGGCGTATATTGGCGATGAGGCATGGAAAGATATTAGTGTAAGAATTAAAATTAATCAGTTGAAGGGAAAAATTTACCATAAGTTGGCACTCGATTAGGGGTGGGAAGACTTTCTTTCGAAGGTAAGGAAGGGTCAGGCATTAGGATGAATGACCAAGAGAATTGACGAATAATTTACCAAAAACGTTGAAACAATTTAAAGTTGAAATCTGTAGAGGACAAAAGTAGGTGCGTACAGGAAAGAGGGAAACATGAGTGTGCTTGCAAATTGTCACCACAGCGTGCCCTCCATCTTAGTTCAAGTAAATTATATTAAACTAAATATCTGATTTTTCTTGCTTTCCAGTTTTCATTGGCTTTACCGAAATCGCTCCACGCGACGGAGCATTGAAAATGATAGACGGTAGTCGGATTTTTTTCCGTTCCATGATCGAATCAATTTATACGCACTAATATTCTCTCCAGCGACAAGCCGTAAGTTCCTCTATCTACGATATTTGCGTTTGTTGATATTAGTCATAAATACCATTTTAAAGAAGAGGGCAATAGGTTGGTTCAGGAAATGGGGAAAAATGGTCGTGTAGGGTAATTGCCACCAGATTGTGCAATTAAAGTAAATTAAATTATTTCCGTTTCTTCTCAACCTTCTACCTAATTCAAATTTTATGCTGTGATTACATACCTCTTTCACGTAACCAAGAATTGAACTAAGATTGGAGATACTTAGTGACCTGGTTAGCTTGAATTGAATTTAGCTTGGCAGAGTAGTGTCTATGTCTCATTCAGCGGCTACTACACAGCAACAAAACCATTTCATCATAGATTTTTAACAGGTGATTTGCGCAAAATTGCATGAAATATTTACATAAAATAATAATAACAGGAGGCTCATCAATAACCTCATACCATTAAACATTATATAATTTATAGATTAGATGAATCTAGAGAAATCGTTATATTACTGAATGCAAAAAAAAAGAACACTCTGCTTAACGTATAAATTATTGGGTGATATTTTTGACTCGGATATTAAATCAAGCAAAGAAATCATGAGTGGGTGGTTATTTCTGTAACAAACAGTAACTTTGTAGTGAGATCATTTTGACAATACATGAGTGTTGGAGCTTGTGTGTTGGTAGCAAATAGTTTCCATTTTACTTTTAAAAGCCATCCTAACCAAGTAAAATGGACGCAGCAAATTCTGGACCCATTAAACAAGAGGTAGGTTTCTAACTTTCATATGTTTATCTAGACCTAGGGTACATGCCTTGCTTATTGTTGTGAGATGTATAACACTGAATGTTGTTTGAAAACTCCAAAACGTGTCTCGTTTATGTGGTTGTTGCATGATTTTAAATATTCATATTTATGCATTAACGAGCTTAAGCCTTAAGTATGTTTTCCGTATGTTTAGAAACATTTTTCTTGGTGTTAAAGGTATACAGATACTCGTCACTAACATGGCGTCCATAAAAGCAGCTTATTAATTACTACTAATTACTAAATTCCTCTTGCCTGATGCTGTAACTAGAAGTTTCAGTTTCCATTCTAGTCCAGGCTGAATTTCTACGATCTCCGCTAATATTGCAACTACGAAATAAAATCTTAGCCACATGGGCATTGATACAATCACAGCCACGCATTTTGGTGACGGCCTGTATCGCGACGTAAACAGGAATGAAAATAAATTTCTAGTTCAGTATATACAAGTAAATTTTCCTTCAGTCTCGACATTAACAAAACATAGTCTTTTTTTGATAGCAAACTAGTATAACTGCTATTTCAAAAACCTGGAAATAACATTGTGCTGATTTCATTTCTTTGCTATATCCTTTGATAACAAAAGAGTCGCGTTACCGGTTTAGCGTTGGGGAGAACTCTGACACATTCGCCGTCTATCAAAGATTGGAATTTGGATAAACTACTTCGGCATAATAATACCATTTCCGTTCTCTACCCACATTTTGCAGAAGAGTAGACGTGATTAAATTAAAATTCCTAAATGTGATAGCAGCAATGAGATGCCGCCAGCGATTCTGACCTAATAAAATTTTTTTTGAAATATTTGTTAACTTCGTTTTAAGCATTCTCGTCGGTACAGCTGTTCTGTATTGCAAAAATTCACCTGAAATTTATGAATAACGAAATATTTGCTACTGCATCGGTAGAAGGAATCGATTGTTTTCGTTGTATGCAAAATACGACATTTCAAGAATAACAAAGCAGAAGGAAATTTACTTCTGCCTTCGGCGATTTTTTTTTTTTTTTCATCCGGTTTCAGGGTTCTATTCAACCTAACCACAACCAGTTGGAAGAAACGGAAACGGTTTAGTTTGATCTTATGTCCGTACCGATAGTATTTTGTGATATATTTGAATGATGACAGTATTTCAGTTCGGTAGCAGTCTCATATTTCATCATTTTTAATTTAATGTTTGGCCGCTTTTCGGTAAAATGTGAGTGGGAAACGTGATGAAGAAATTATATCGATGCAATTATTCCAGTTTTCAAGACGTTAGTAATATTTTTTGATATATGCTTCGCATTACGTCCTTTTCCATATTGCCGGTACTTTCTTTTCGTATATATTCGTATTATCAGCTACAGAATGCTGGTATTGGATTTTGGCGAGAACTAGTGTCCTCATTTGGAACTGTTGGAGCCACGGCTTCCTAAATATTCGTCGGAGACCTTAGATAAGACAATCATATGCTCGACGCAGGAATTAATGAATAGTGTTGCCAACTTAGTGGATTTTCCACTAAACTGGTGGTTTCTACCCCCCTTTTAGTGGAGATATATTGCTTTCAGTGGCTAGTGGATTTTTCTAGTGTGTTTTTTATTCCCCTAGTGGTACAGGAGAATTCGTTTCAATTAGTGAAAAGGTGATATCTCAAATACTAAGCCACTTAAACTTTTCGAAATATATTTCTATCTTATTTCAGTAGTATTTACTTTTACTGCGAAGGAAACGAAGTTAACTGAGATTGTTTTCTCATTTCACGTTAAAGTGTTCAATAACAGCTAATTGAATTGATCATTATCGATTAAGGTTTCTAAAATATTTAATCGATTTCTCCGTTTATTTTAATTAATAATGTCCATTTATTATCAAAAATGGTCGCTATTCTGTAATGTCATGACCACTGATTTATTGTTTTTAGTCAAATATGTACACTAACTTTGTGATATTCAACTTTACAAATGATTAAAACATTCAAGTTCTACTAAATATGGTGTTTGTACAGACAATATTTATTATTTTCGACCAGTAAAATTAATTGATGAAAATTATTAAAAGAAACGTTTGAATAGATATATTTTCAACTTTCCCTTACTCGATCAACAACTTTGAAATACCTACTAATGTAATAATGCAAATTGGTATCAAAGAATCTTATCAATCTACGGATGAAAGCAGCGACAAAAATGATTTTTCTGAAGAAGATAAGTTAGTATAGAATAGCAATTGATTAAATAATTTGTTGATGATACGTATAAATACTAATTGCTTCTTACTGTACTGATCATTTATACAGAAATTTGATGTTTATTATTTAATAATATACCTATTATTTTCTTTTGAAATAACCAAATATTTGTTTGGTGAAATATTTAGTGGTAATGAGAGTAGTGCCGCTTTTTGTTAATGGTTTTCTGGTGGTTTTTGGTGTTGAATCTGGTGGGAAGGTAGTTTAACGGTTGGCAACACTAATGGAATGTGTTCTCTGGAGATCACTGTTAGCTATCAGTTGTGTGTTAGCTGCAGCCAGGCCCGCCGAAAGCGGGCGTGCAAGGCGTGCACCGCATGCGGGTGGCACTTCGAGGGGGGCGGCAAAAACTAAACGAGTGTTCGTATTATGTAGCCCGCGACCTTTTTTTTTTTTAGCTCGACAGCTGCTTCGGGCGGCCGGCGACACTCGGGATGGCAACAATGGGGGCGGCAAATTAATGTTCGAAGGGGCGGCATTCTCACAGTTTTTTGACCCGGTTAGGGAATTTCTTAGCTCCACTACTGGCTGTAGTTAGACAGGGGGTGGCATATTCGGTATTGCACGCGGGTGCTCAAACAGCTAGCGGCGGGCCTGGCTGCAGCAGAAGTAATATTGTGTATTACTCTCTCGAGTCGTCAAGAGGAGGCGATATGGAGCCAATAGAGGCTGTGTTTATTAAAACCGTCTTAGCAGTGTTCATTCACACCTTAGCAGGCATTAGCCGAAATCAGATACTTCTACTAGAAGGGATGCGAAAGATGCAAAGATATGCGAATCATACCGATAAGGCCATACGCCAATTGTGTGTTTTAGTATTTGTAAATAAGCATCTAGTTCGTGCCATTGGCTTTACATAAGGTTTACAGAGGGAATACGATCTCTTAGTAAGCGCGATCGTAAATTCCCAAAAGGGATTATTGCAGCCACGTTTTATTAATCCAGTTCAAATTGTCCAATACTTGGAATTGATAAGTCATTATTATTTTAAGTATACATTTCACGCTACTTAGCGCATATCTAAAAAAAAATAAAAAATTGTTATGTAGCTGTGTAGGGACCACAGTTGGGATGTAGAAACTACTCTTCCAGCTCAGTTCAATACAAGCTACAGGTCACAAGTTAATTTAAACTTACTTAAATTTTTAGTTATATAAAGGAGGTAAATGATCACAGCATAAGTTTTGTAGTAAGTAGAATGAGGGTAAAAAGGAATTTTTTAAATTTAATTACATGCCCCGATGACAAATTATCTACACACCCATTGTTCCCCATTGCTCAAACCCACCTACTGCACTATACAAGTTTCAATTATAAATTCTTTCAACATTTTTGGTAAATTATGCCTTATTTCTGTTGGTAAAATATTCCAATCCCTAACACCCTTACCTAAAGAATGAGAGTCTTCCTCCACCCTCGTTCCTGAAATCGAGTGCCACCTTGTAATCATAGTAATCTTTTCCCTTCTATGCATTACTTTTAAGCCTTACACCATTATCTTTGCTGACTTATACACTTCCTGTATTCTCTACACTTTACTCCTGTCTTCCAATAAATCACATGCCAGCCCTTTTATCATATCAGTTACTGATTGTGTTCTGTGGTAATTTCCAGAGAAAAGCTGGCAGTCCTTTTTTACACGCTCTGCAACTCCTGTATTTGATACTCAAAATGTGGGTCTCGTACTACACTACCGTATTCAAGCAATGGTATCACGAATTTTGTAACCCAATTCCTTTACTTCTCTCGTATATCCCCTCATCTCTCTCTCCAACAAGTGCAGGATTTTGAAACTTTATCCCTGCTACCTGTCCAATGTGTCCTACCCAGTTAAGATTGTTATCAAATGTAATGCCAAGATATTTACATTTCAAGTCTACTACAAGAAATTCTTTCCTCACCTTATGATCTTAATTAACCTTTAGTTTTTTATCTATGTTTCTAATTTGCTGACTCTTGTTTGCATTTATCTTCGTCCCAGTGGCGTAGCTAGTGTGGGTGACACCCGGGGCGGATATGGATGGTGTCACCCCTCCAACATTTAAATTCAAAATTAGGTAAAATATAATATCTTGTAAGTGTAAAATATCATATTAATAAAATATAATTAAATAAACATTTATTGTTATTAAAAAATATAGTTAATAAAATTGTAATATTAACTTCATTTAAAAAAAACACAATAAACTAAAAACAATCTTCTCTTTTTAGCTTAAACAGCTGCAAACTCGTAAATCACATCTTCAAAATTATCAATTTTAGTTACTTCATGTTCAATAGTCAATGTGACAAGATTTTAGCCACGTGTGGCTCACCGGGGATCGAAAGTGGTTTTAGAGAGTCCTCTGAAGATCGGGTCTCAGTCCGACACTCGGCCGTCATTGGATTGGTTTATGTTTTGACGGTTCGGATCAGTATCGGCCTGCTAGATGTGGAGAAGCGCATCGAGAGAGTTCGGAAATTTACCTTCCCTTACGATTAAATGTTGTTTTCATGTTATTACTTGCATAAAAAAGTATTTTTTTTATCCATGTTCATCAGATGTTCATAAAATGTAGGAAGAGTCCTAGCATCTTCGCATTAAAAAAATCAGAGCTTTGCCAGAGTTGAAGACCAATTTTACGACTCACAAAAATTGCAGCCGAAATCCGCATTTAATTTAATTTAAATTAATTGCAATGGAGCACAGGCTTCGGTGGTAATTTCCTTGCACACCCATCTTCCCCCTATCCTGCACCCACCTACATTTGCCCTCTACAAATTTTATCTTTAAATTCTTTCAAAGTTTTCGGTAAATTATTCATAATTTATCTTGGTAACTCATTCCAATCCCTGACACCCTTACCTAGAAAAGAGAGTAACCGAACCTCCCACACCAGAATCGCACGCCGTAACCAGACGCAAGGACTAATCTAGAAGTACTGAAAAATATGTATTCAAACACATAAAAGTTGATTCGTGTCTTTTGATAGCCAAAAATATATGGTATAGAAAAAGAATATGTTTGTTTTATCATGTTTGAAAACTTATTTTTCATCGCACCTATATTCGGACTGGTGACTCAAATTATTACTGCGTGCGATTTGAAAACTGAAGGCCGGGTTCAAATCCCGGTCTCGACTGTTATTTTTGCGGGCCTTAAAATTGACTTTTACCAATGGCAAAGCTTTTATATTTTAATGCGAAGGACGCTCGGTGGTTTGAATTTCACGTTAATCTGTAGGTCTTCTTTTCAAGTTAGGTGACTACGATATAGGTGCACTGCGAGTTTCCAAATAAGAAACTCTGTGACTAGAACATTGAGATAACATGAAATTATTATTTTTACTATACAAAATCTTTACGACTTATATTTAGATTAAAATATGTTATAATCTCGTTCTTCACTAACAAAAAGTATTGTGTGAATTGAAAAGAACCTCAGATAAAACAAACACGTCAAGTGCGAGTGATTGAAATTTCATTGAGATTGCGTTGATACTGTTAATACTGCGCTGGGATACTATTTTTTTACATAAAATATCAACCAGTTAGGTTATTACGTGAGTCAGATAAAAAAAGTATTTTAATGTACATTCGTACCAAAACTGTACAGAATAAAGTACAGTTCTTTATAAGTAAAGTAGGGTGTCAAACCTACCTGTCATCACCAACACTGATTACCTGAAACAATCACTTGTAAACGTTAAAGGAGACTAAAGACCGGGTAGGAACACGGGCGAGCTATGGAAAAGTTTGGACGCAAGGGGGCGAGCCGTCACTCGGCCGGATGTCGTTGCGGTTACGGTACATGCCAGTATTGGCAAAGTGCAGTATGACCTTTACACTTAGCAACTGATACACAAACTGGTGCAAATTAAAATCCCAGCACCCAGACGGTGTTGTGATAAACGAATGAAATTTGGCCCCAAATATGCCGGCATGAAGAGTTTAAATGATTTAACGTTAAGAGTTTTACATGTAATAATGTGAGAATTACGGTGCTATATATTATGTAAATTGCATCTTTTTTTTATGCGTATAAGTGGCGAACAGTGTGGTGTCACATGACACGTGGTTGCCCACAAGACACGTGGTTGCCCACAAGTGTTTGTTGTCTAAGTATGACAAGGCGAAGAGTGACAACTATCTACATCCAAATGTCTAACAATGAGAGAGGTCGGAGAATTGACGTGTTTTACAAAGGGTGCATCATATCGTGAAATCTCCAGAACGATTTGCCGCAGTGCAATGTCAGTATACTGTCTTGTTACACAGTGATGAAAAAGATCTCTAATACTCCTAGAGCAGCCACAGGTCCATACAGATGGATAACAGCACGTGAAGACTGCCAAATGGTGTGGGTGGCTGTTGCTGGCAGATGGTTGACTGCAGGCCAGATCCAAGTAGTGGTTACACATAGTCACACCCCGCCTCCGCCCCTCCCTGGATGATTGTAAACTAATTGCTTGAAGCTGGGTTACACTCTCTGGCCCCTGTGCATTGTGTCCCATTAATCTAATTTCATTGCCATCATCATCTACCCTGGTGTAATGGGAAACACAAATGGACATGTGAATGGCGTATATTTGTGTTTAGAGACGAGTTTCGATTCTGTCTGTGGCAAAGTGATAATCGACGACTTGTTCGCAGGCGTAGTGGAGGAACGACTTTTCTGATGTGATTTCAGAATCTCACGCAAGTGCCGTCACCGTTGTCATGTTTTGGTGGCAATCAGTTTCGATAGCATGACTGAGTAGGCTGTTGTTGAAGGCAATGACATCCCTTCACTATGTGGACGGAGTACTGCATCTTATTGTGATACCCTACATGTTCAACATCCGAATCGTATTTTCCAACAAGACTGTGCCCGTCCTCATACTGCGGCCATCGTCACACAAGCCTTGCAAGGAGTTTCGATAACAATATGGATAGCACGGTTCCCAGATTTGTCCCAAATAGAGCACTTCTAGGATACCAGAAGTAGACACATTAGATCACATGGTCACCCAGCACAAACTGTGCAACAACTGACTGCAAAAGACATGCACGCGTAGTGGGACATACACCAAGAAGACATCAGAACACTTGTTGTGTCAATGCCGGCAAGGATCCACGAATGTATTGGTGCTCAAGTTGGGCGCATTTCTCACAGACAACTGTAAAAGGTAATAACTTAGCCTGATCCATTTCCATTTGTTATTATTTCTTTTAGGTGTGGCCCTGGATATATTTTCAAAGTTTCCCAAAATTCTACCATTCATGTATGCGTGTTGTGATTTTAATTTCCGCCAGTGTAACTATAGAACGACCATAAGATTTTGCTATAAATTTAAAAAAGTCGAAAGCTACCCATTTGTAATTGAAACGTTAACATAGGCTGTATTTAAATGACTTCACAACCTCGGTATTTGGAGGACCAAGGGATATTGAGAGGAAAGTAGCTTGATCCAAGTAGAAGCAATTCCAGACCCAGATGGGGTCCCTTTGGATCAAACCCAGGATCCGGGTCCCACAAGTTGTGAGACCCTGGGGGATACTGTATAGTCAGAGAAGCAACTGTACATTAAGTTCCTTCATAAAAATAGGGGAATAAATAAAATATAAAATCATAACTAAACGTAATTTAAAATAAAAAAAAAAACAACAGTCAGGTAATAAAAGAACATGCCTTTCAGATACCTGCCGCCTTTACATGACGTACTTAATAAGTGAAGTATTTTACTACCCGCCTAAGAAATAAGTAGCTACAGACTCCTAAATATGATATGTATCGAAGCCCATCTCCATGTGTAAATTTTAGATTTCTAGCATCGCTCAGTAGCGTATAAATAAAGATGTAAACGGCTCGAATGTTCGTTCAGTTTATGATTAAAGCTCAATTTTTGTTCAGGAACAGAAGTTCAACATCCCTGTCAATTTAAGGAACCCAAAAGAATGTGGCTACCTGTATTCGACAAAGAGGTTACCCATAATAGAAATCTTCTTCTGTAAATTTATGATAGAAAATTCTTAGAGAATCATACGCTTATTTATTTGATCGCGATCATATTTGTATATTCTCAATCAGTAGAAAGCATATCAAACTTACATGAACCTAGAGTTAAAGCTAAATTACGTGAGGTGAAAATCTCAGCGAAATCTCACCAATTCTCACGTGAGATATTTTAAAATTGTGTTGGACTGTAGAGCTAAAAAAAAAAAAAAAAAAAAAAGGGTTTACAAATGACGCGAATGTCGATTTTAGGGGGATATTTCGTCGAAAAGTGTGGATGTAACCGGCTTTGGTAGGGTGAGACCTAAAAAAAAGTCTCAAAAAGTTGCAAGGGCGATCCGTAGGGGGGGGGGGGTCGGGCCAGATCTCACTAAGTCTCACCAGAGTGTGTGTGTGTGGGGGGGGGGGGGGGAGGGTCCGAAAATCCGGAAAAACACCTCACGTAATTTATGGATGTCCCCTTAATAATGTTACGATTTCGCTAACAAGATACGCGGTTCCGACTGTTTTAAACACATGACCTACAAACACTTGGACTCGTGAGGATTGACTTGAAACCTGACCGTATTGCTAGTTTAATGCAGTTTTCCAAATCATTTTATTTGCATAAATTCGAACATGATACGATTTCATGTCGAGTATAGGTGCACTGTCGACAAAAGGAAGGTACGCAGAGTGTCTATCGGATAACACGAAATGTACTCAATTCGAATTTGTGAAATGATAAATTCAAAAATTACTAGAAAATACTTCAAGTCACTTGTGAATCTTAGCTAGAAAGCTAATAGAATTCTAAAAAACCAAAACAATTTTGAAGGCTAGACTATGCGTATTCCAACATACGCTTGATTGCTTTTTTTCATTTTCAAAGGAAAATCTAACATTTTTCTTGAAATAATTTCGAGGAATTACAATTTAACTGCCTAATTACCATGATTTTAACAATTTTAGATATATCCATTAATTTAAAAACTTCCTCTCTTAATACAAGAAAACTTACATTATATCCACCGCCGCTCATAACAAACCAAACAACTGTGACGGACGGCAAGCACAACGAGTTCCTGTGATTGTTGGAGCAACAGAGTGATGCTCTATTGTTTAAGCGCGCGGTGTAGCAAATAATATTATTATACTCTACTGTACTGGATCGTATTTGAAAAAGCGATAGATCAACTTAAAAAGAAATATGCAGAACATTAAAGGTAGACGTGTTTCGACACCAAAGGATAAAAGAAGTCTATCAAATATATATATATTTGAATCACTCTAATTTCGATTACTATTTTCGAAATGCAGGTGTCACCCCCAAGCGGGTGACACCTGGGGTGGACCGCCCCCACCGCCCCCCCCCCCCCTAGCTACGCCACTGCTTCGTCCCATGTTTAACATCAAAATTAGATATCCTGTCCAGGTGATCCTGCAGTCCTCTGCCATTATCATATTTTTACTAGCTTTATGTTTTTTGCAAACAAGCTAGTTTCTGAAAGTAAACCATCAACAAAATTATTCATGGGAATAATGAATAGCAAAATACTAAGGGACCAAACATGTTAGATATTTTTCTAAAAAAGTCTGATATAAATCTTGTAAGATGTGAAGTAGCTAAACGAGTTAGTGATCACAATGTACTAATGGATATTAGGGGATTCAGTAATTAGGGGATTCAGTAAACCACTTGCAAAAAGGGGGAAATAAGTATAACTGTAAAAAAGCACAGATTTTATAATTGAAGATATATTTCAGGGAAAGGTCCAGCAAATGGATGGATGGCACATTTACAGTGGAAGCAAAGTGGGAAGAGTTTAAGCAGATAATAAAATATGGAGAGGAAACGTTTATTCCAAAGAATAAAATAAAGAGAATTACAGAACCTACATACCACAGTAGAGAGGTGAGTACGTTAAAAAGGCTAATGAGACGGGATCACAACAGAGTTACGAGACAGGAAGGCAGTAGGAATACTTTAAACAACTAAACAAGCAATTAATAAGAGCAAAGAGAGATGCAAAGGATGGGTTTATGAAGAATATTATTGGTGCCGGAGGACCTATGAACAATGCATTAAGAAATTTCTATGGCTATGTTAGGAAACTAAGGAAAGGGAAGTTATTCAGACTGTTATAGATAGTAACATAGTTGAAGTCACTGATGATTTTAAAATAGCAGAGGTATTGAGTGATTGGTTTAGTGGTACAATTGGGACTATCATCCTGCGAAGGGTCGGAATAAATCAGCAGAGAGTCTGGAACTTAAATAGTGGCAACAATGCTGTGGAGACACTATGCAATGGAATCTACTATTGTCGCTGATAGCACACTTTGTTGACATACCTACCTTATCTCCGAGCAAATGGACTCACCCGTCCCACGTCCCCGGCATGTGCACAATCGTGCGAAACGCAGTCACTTGTGAGCCAGCGGTCTAACGTAACGGTGTCGCTATGTTTTCGAAACAGGAGCAACGGAGTTGAATCAAGATTGCATGTGCCAGAGGTCGTACAGCATGACAGTGTCATCAAGGTCTTCAAGAGGCGTTCGGGAAATCGGCATTGCGGTAGAGAACAGTGGCACATTGCGTAAAAAACCTTCAACGAAGGTCAGCAAACTGTGGCAGACATGCATCGGGCAGGTCGTCCTAGCGTGTCTGAAGAAGAAGTGCATATTGTTGCCGCTTTAGTGGACAGTGATCGACGCCAGACGAATCGTGAGCTCGCCTACGAAACCGGATTAGCGCATACGACTGTGCTTCGCATCCTGAAGGAACGCCTGGGCATGCGAAAATTTGTATCACGATGGGTTCCGCATGCATTGATGGAAATGCAGAAATGGATGCGTCACGACACCGCACAGACGCACTTGGAGCGCGAATGAGAGGCTTTCTTACGCCGTATCATAACACTGTATGAGACATTGGCCACATTGTACGAGCAAAAACTGAAACGCCAGTTCAACGAAAAACATTATTATGGGTCGCCGCGAAAATCGAAAGTGCGTCAGAGCCCCAGTATGGTGATTCTCGTGTACGCATTATGTTCCTCCATGGCAGACCATCAATGCACAGTATTACTGTTCGTTTTTGGAGCATCACCTGCGACCAGCTTTGAAAAAGAAGTGGCAACACTTTAAGTGCAACCCACCCATCATTTTGCACGACAATGCGCGGGTGCATACAGCGAAAGCTGTGGCTGTTCTGTTCGGTCGATGGGACTGGGAAGTACTATACCATCCACCATACTCCCCAGACTTAAGTCCTTGTGACTTTGATTTGATTCCGAAGATGAAGGAACCACTTCGCGACATTCGCTTCAGAACTGTTCCAGAGATTCGACAGGCAGTAGACTGCTCCATTTCGCACCATCAACAGAACAGGCTCTGCTAACGATATACTACGCCTTCCACGTCGCGGGTAACGGGTTCTATACATCGCTGGTGATTACTTTGAAGGACAGTAATAGGTGCAAACATGTAACGCTTTTGTATCGGATGTGAATAAATAGTTGCGCGTATTTAATTTCCAACCCTCGTATAAATGATGAAATCACAAAAATTGAAATAGTTTCTCAGGAAATAATAAAGGAAATCAGAATGCTATAGAAACATAAGGTGCTGGTGTAGAAAAAAAAATTACTACAGATTTATTAAAAATTGTGGGATACGATATTGTACCTCTCCTTGAAATTATAGGCCTATTTAAAATGAGTCTAGAGTTTTGCTGGTTACCAGAAGATTGGCAAAGAGTGATACTAGTAACAGTTCATAATGAAGGCGTTACAAATACGATTTAAAATTACAGGCCATTTGGTTTGACATTAGTGATAGGCAAAATGATGGAGAGATGGATATGCAACTAAATCATAAAT
>JARYHS010006964.1:13091691-13107698 GCA_031002005.1 Vandiemenella viatica | reverse complement strand
ACATTTTGCAGTCATTAGGCTACCCGTGAATGGATTCTTTTAAAATATATAAGGTTATTAGACAGTATATACATTACTTCAGAAAATGTTTAAAAGTAAGTTTCTACCAACGTGGATGGATACTTTATGAGTTTAAAGGTTACTTGATTCCTTAAACAATTTTCCACAAAACTGACTAATGTAAGCCCACCCTTCTCTCTGGACTGTTATATATGTAATAATGTTAGCAAAATAAATAACTTATTTCCCCAAACTGTACATACCATATATAAGGCTATCAACTATATGAATTCTTTTATGCAGTATAAGTATACAACAATCTTTAAAACATTTTTACCACACTACAATAGCATAGGTTATGGACCTGTATGGATTCTTTCATGTGTTATCAGGGTGCAAGGGCATTTAAAAGATTTTTCACATACTTTGCAAGTATACAGCTACTCACTAGTATAAAGCCTTTCATGTATTTTAACATGAGAATAACGTCGCTCACCCGTATGTATTCTTTTATGTTTTGTAAGATTACCAGAATTATTAAACAATTTTCCACAAACTTCACAATTATAAGGTCGCTCACCAGTATGAATTCTTTCATGTGTTTTAAAATTACAAAAAGTCGTAAAAGATTTTCCACAAATTCGACAAGTATACGGTCGTTCACCTGTGTGGATTATTTTGTGTTTTTTAAGATTATCAGCGAGCTTAAATGATTTTGCGCAAACTTCACAAGCATAAGGCCGCTCACCTGCATGAATTACTTTATGAAATCTGAGCGAAGAAGAATGAGTAAAAGATTTTGCACAAACTTCACAGGAATACGGGCGCTCACCTGAATGAATACTTTCATGAATTTTTAAGTGACTGCTACGCTTGAACGATTTTCCACAAACATCACAAATGTGAGGTTTTTTCATTCATATGGATCCTACTGTGCTTTTTAAGGCCACAACTGTCCATAAACGATTTTTCACATAATGCACAAGTAAAAGGCTTCTCACCTGTATGAATTCTTTTATGTGTTGCAAAGGTAGAAGACTGTGCAAAAGATTTGCCACAAACGTTACAGGTGTACGGCCGCTCACCAGTATGAGTTCTTTTGTGAACTGTAAGATCGCCATGCTGCCTAAACGACTTTCCACAAACTTCACAATCATAAGGCCTCTCATTCAAATGAATTTTTTTTGTGTTCTATAAGATGACTAGACTCCTTAAATAATTTTCCACAAACTTTACAATCATACGGCCGATAAGCCGAATGGCTTTTTTTGTGTCTTATGAGGTGAGAGGATTGCTTAAACGATTTTCCACAAACTTCGCAAGAGTAAGGTCGTTCACCTGTGTGAATTCTTATGTGACTGGTAAGGGCAGAAAAGTGCTTAAATGATTTTCCACAAACTATACAAGTATAAGGCCGTTGAGCCAAATGGCATTTTTTGTGTGTTATGAGGTGTGCGGATTGTTTAAACGATTTTCCACAAACTTCGCAAGAGTAAGGTCGTTCACCTGTGTGAACTCTTCTGTGACTGGTAAGAACACCAATCTTTTGAAATGATTTTCCACAGATATCACAAATGTAAGAAGCATAAGTCTGCTCATTTGTATGGATTCTTTTATGAGTTATAAGATTAGAAGAATTTTTAAATGATTTTCCATAAAGTTCACAAGCATAAAGTTGCTCACTCATATGGCTTTCTTCATGCATTTCAAGGGCACCAGGGATAATACTAGATTCTCCACAATTCCGAGTAGTGTAAGGTTGCTTCTGCTCCAGAGTGGTAATGGAATTATAGCACCTGTTAACAAACAAAAAATTAGGAAATTAGGCATTATAAAACTGCTATTTGTTTTCAAGTGTGATTAAGAAAATTCCTAGAAATAATAAACTAATATTGAGGATTCAAAGCTTGTCAAAACAAAAACTTTAACCACTGGTATATAATATTTCCTTATACTGAATTCTGGTTAGCTACAAATTACCTAACTCTTAATTTCTGGCACAGGAAGAGAACATATGTTTTGTCCTATATAAAGATACTAGACTAGACAATATTTCTTTACAAACTCTTCAGACATTTCTTGCATAATGGTGACCTGTATCCTATTTAAATATGTATGATTAATTGTTTGAAATACTACACATTGCGAGTATCATTTTGGACAACACTAATAACACTGCCTATGTGGCAAAAGATGCAAATGGCTAGGCTCAATATTTATTTTGTTATAAAATCGAGTAGTATATATATATATATATATATATATATATATATATATATACACACAAGGGCTATCCAGAAAGTAACAGACGTTTTGACCTGGTGCGGCAGTGGGCGGGGCTAGCGCCGCCATCTTGGCGTCAGAGTGTTCCTACATTCAGTACGCAACCAGCCGTGGTAGCTTGTGCATTATACCTATCGTACTTTGTATACAGTGGAGTTTTAAAATGAGAACTGCAATTGAAAATCTCGCCAGTTGTGAAGTGCTGGCTGGCAGTGATAAGGTTTTTGTTGGCAAAAAATTACAAACCAATTGAAATTTATCGCCAGATTTGTGATGAGTACGTCCAAGGAATAATGAGTGAAAGCCGAGTGAGGCAGTGGTGCATTGATTTTAAAAATGGTCTAACCAATGTTCACGACGAGGATCGCAGTGGTAGCCTAGTCTTATGAATGATTGGTGGCGAAAATCAACGGAGAAAAATCCGTTAAAATAGGCATTTCATGATTACTGGAACTCTCAGTACCTTTTCCAAAAATTTCACGGAGTTTAGATCATTAAATTGTGGTTGGTAAACTAGATTACCACAAATTTTGTGTCAGGTGGGCTCCAAACATCCTAACGGAAGACCACAGAAAACATAGAATTTTCTGCAGCACTGACATTTCTGGAAGAGTACGACAAAAGTGGAAACAAAGTTATGAAACGGCAGTCGATGGAATGGGGACACACACATTCACCAAGAAACTGAGGAAGTGTCTGCAAACGCTGTCAAGAGGAAAAAAATCATGGCTACTGTGTTTTGGGACGCTCATGGAGTGATACTCGTAGATTTTCTTGAACATGGCCATAAAATCAACTCAGAGAGGTATTGCGAAACACTCTGCCAATTAAGACGCGCGATACAAAATAAGCGTAGGGGAAAACTCAGCGAGAAAGTTTTGTTTCTCCACGACAACGATCGTCCACACACAGCCATACGTACCCAAGAGCTCTTGGATGGTTTTGGATGGGAAGTTTTCAATTATCCTCCGCACCGTACAGCCTGGATTTGGCACCAAGCGACTACCACTTGTTCCGAGCGATGAAGACGTGGCTCGCTACGTAACGTTTTTCCACTGACGCTGAACTGAATGCCGACGTAAACCAGTGGTTGAGCTCGCAGGCAGTAGATTTATACAGAGAGGGTATTGAAAACCTTGTACCACGTTATGATAAATGCCTGAATTTAAATGGCGATTATGTAGAAAAATAGCCTATGAGTTTATATCAAAAACGTATATAATAAAAATTAGATTTTTTCACATTGTTTATTATTTATTTCAAAACGTCTGTTACTTTCTGGATAGCCCTCGTGTGTATATATATATATATATTAGAAAAATTCATTACTTATTCTAAACTTATATATTTGCACTTCTATATACAGTAAGTATTCAATTATTTTCTGAATGGTTTGACAATGTATGTAAAGAATTGAAATATTTAATTGTTTGGGTTGGATACTTCATTTTCAAGGTGTGCGGCAATTGGCTAAATTGTGTTAATATATCTAAAAATGCTTATGGAATGAGAGCGGAAACAGCCTCAGTAACTTTCCACGAAAATATTGCATACCACTAGACTGCGCTGGCTGGCTGCGGCGGGTCCTCACCACACACAAAGTAAGATGGACTTTGTATTTCTATCTTTTTGGACTTAACAATAGCTGAAGCTGTTCACCTTCATAACATTTGTTACAGAAGGCTGGCAATAATTGCCTGAGGCTATCAATTGTGACTTAGTCCACCTAACCACTCTGCTTCCCTATGAAATTATCTAATCCGAAGGTTTTAGCACCACTCGGTATTACCAGGGTTAGCTCTAGCCACTGTAGAGGTGTTGCCTAGAGTTCTAAGAGAACCAGGAACGCGATAGTAGAAATTTAATTTTGGTGTCAGTGTCGGGTCTGTTATCCTGGAAGACGAAATAACTTTGGCAATAATTGTCGGGTCTAAAGCTTTACTAACTTTGTAGAAATAAAGGGAGCCTAGGAGTAGGGGTACGACATAAAGTTGCAGACTAATAGGCCGCATAATGCGTCGAAGTCCGCTGGAAACAGCTGATAAGCCGGCAATTGCAGAACGAGTAAACAGCCAGTGGTTGCATAAGAATAAGTCAGCATAACATTGAAAAGGGGGTCACAATGGCGCTCACGCGTAGCGCTGGGGGCGTAGAGGAAGTAGAAAAGATCCAAAGAAATAACGCTGCAGAGGTGGCTGGAATATTTGAGTTTCTCAGAGGCTCTTAAGTTAGTGCCGCAGTGCAAGGGAAAATTATCGGAATCTTTTGATAATTGTCATATTGCAATAGATTTGATAGCACAAACAGATAAAGACTTGTTAGTTAAATATATCAGAACAAAGAAAGTGGGTTCAGCAAGGTGTAAATTAATGACGCGAGACAAAGTCTTGATATGGCCAGAAATAAGGGTGATATTAGTGGAGATCTATAGGTGCCGTCGTACACTGGACTAGTATTCATACTCACTTCTCACAAGTAAACAGGAGGTAGGAAACGTATAGTAGACAGTGCAGCACGAATTGATAAAACACAGTACAAGTTACGGGAATCTGCTAGGGAGTGTATGTTGGAAGCAGAATTACCAGCTGCAACCAGCCTTATCTATAAACTAGGAAGGGCTGTATTTACTCAAGGCTTAAGGGAAGAAAGGAATAAAACTATAGTAAAGGTAGAGATCAGAAAGTCAGTCTCACAAAATTGGGAGAAATAGCTGTCGGGGAAGAGAATTCTGTATTAAGTGCACAAAGTAAAGAGAGGAAAAAAAGGGATTGAGAGGCCCAAATTAAGAAGGGATCCCTCAAAACACACTTGTTCTTCATGCGGGAAGTTTGGACATATGGCATGCTGAAAGTCGAAGTGTGACTTTTTCGGGCAGAAGAGTTAGGCAGTGGATGTAGATAAATATGAGCAGTATTTCCTTAAGGAATTAAGAGCTTGGACGGCAAGGGCTGTGGAGATTAAAAAACAATCTGGAAGAATTCAGGGGAAACTGTGAGGAAAATTATGGCCCAGGGCAAGGTACGCGGAGCGGGAAATGCAACTTGTAGAGGCACAAAGTGGAGTGGAACTGTTACCATCCCAGAAAAAAGCAATAATTGTAACCGTGAGAAGAACAAGCCTGAAAATTGAAATACATATCCATGGTTAATGTTGGGAAAGAAGGAAGAGGAAAACTGCAACTAAGTAAAGGGGGGCAGCCGCACTATGCCTGTGAATAATAAGATATTTACAGTAGGCTGCGGAAACAATAACGAGATGGTGACAATTCCTTGTGTGAATGGTAGGTTTCAGGCTCCAACATTTCTCTTGGACAGTGGATCACAGTTTCGTTTATTACAAGAAAGTGCCCTGAGGAAAGGTGTAAAGCTACGTTTACATCTGGCACAAATTCAGAACATGTATTGGAATTTGTATCAGAACTTGTATCGGCACATGTATCGGAACATGTCTGCAGCCTTCATGGACTTGTATGAGTATGAACCTGGCGTTAACATTAGTATACACAAGAATCAAAACCTGCTTGATACTTGTGTATACTGATGTGCTGTTAAATGTAATTATTTTCATTTGAATTGTCAAAGAATCAAAAACATCACCTGATGAAGAAATTTTTTTAAGTCTCTGTGCTTACATGATACTGAAATAGAAAAGGAAACGTAGATGGTGACAAAAAATCATATCTAGTCGCGAAATACAAGGTGCTTAAGCCATGTTAATAAAGGAACTAATGGCAAACAGATTGAAGAAACAACGGAAACCTTCTTCTTACTGTATATGTCACTAATTTATGCGTTTAAAATTTTGGTTATGTTAAATTTGGCTAATGCGAATGCGAGTGTATGAGATACAAGTCAAAGTCAAAGGTGAAATGAGCATATATAAAATGTATGAGTGACTTGTATGAGATACTCTGATATTTGACAAATGTAAGAGCAGTTTGTATGAGGTAAGGTGCCGCGACTTGTCAAATATATAAATCTCGATACAAGTTCCAGCACAAGTATAGAAGTGTGAACGTAGCTTAAGGATACAAGTACAATAAAAGGCACTGGGAAAGAAGTAATTGAAACAAGGAGGACTGTGGAATTAATGTTACAGTTGGGGCAGTGCCGGGAAATAGTACACGAGTACCATGTTGTGCAGGGGGTGGTTAAGTAATCCATGAACGGCCTTCTTGTAAAGTATGGAGCCATAATTGGCTATGCATAACTATGGTTCATGTTGGAAAGTATAAGAGAAGTCGGGGGCACAAAGAAAATTCAAGGTAAGTCCATAAAAACAAACAAGCAAACAGTATGGAGATGCAATGGGTAAAATTAGGTCCATGAGAACTGCTTTTTCTTGTCAGACTATTGTAAATTACATATGGAGATAATTAACTGAGGAAAATAATGTTCACATGTTATTGTCTGTTCTGTACCTTATTTTAACCGTAAAAAATGTTATAAAAGGAAAGCTACGTGGCCTGGCCTGGAACCCCCCCCTCCCCCATGTAGCCAAACGTAGCCTTCCAGCCAACCCCTCCCCCCCCCCCCCTGGACGGAGCCACTTAGTTTGTGCACGGTCCCTATGGGCATTATCAGTTCGATCGGATGGGATTGGGGTTAAAGACGGCACTGGCCTGTTTTCAGAAGCTGATGAATACGGTAATGGCTGGATTATAGGGCGAAAAGGCATTAATTTATCTGGACTATTTAACCCTTTGACTGCTGTAGACGCGTTAACGCGCGTGGCTACTACTGCGCCCAGGTGCTCCAGACGTGTATACACGCGCCGCCTCGCCGCCCTGTCTGTGCTCCAGACGTGTATACACGCGCGGCCTCGCCACCCTGTCTGTACTCCAGACGTGTATACACGCTAGCCTCTTAGCGGCCTTGCTATGAAGCCATGTTTCCACCCAGGGTGGTTAGTTGTTTTCCTCATTCGGCCCTTGAGCATTGGCAGCTGCGATCTAATTTGTGTTGCTCTTTTCCTTTTAGTTTTCGCTGAGAAAATGGCATACAGTCATTATTTTTTTTAACTGCTTAACGTCTCTTAACAGCGAGGTTTTTAGAGATGTTAAAGAATGGGGGGCAAGGAATGGTAAGGAAAAGGAAGCATCCCGGCATTCACCTGGAGTGATTTGGGGAAACCATGGAAAACCCAAATCTGGATGCCTAGACGGGGATTTGAACCATCGTCCTCCCGAATACGCCGTCGTGTTTGTACCGCGGAAGAAATCATGGAGATTCTTACTAGAAGCGACAGTGAATATAATCACTTTAATATGGATGACAGTGATAACCCTTCGACAGGATCTCGATGTAATTTTCCTAAGCTGTGTACATCAGCTAGTGGAAAATGACCATTTTTCAGAGTTTGAAGCTACAGATTGTTCGAGCGAAATGTGTGGAAAAAGAGAATGCTTTAGTGACGTGTTTGACAGCATGTGCTTGTCGATTAAGCTGCAGGACACAAGTGTGGATAACTTTAACATTCCAGCAGTTTGTCATTTTTCCTGATATTTCTAACGGAATATCATATGATATCTAATGCTGATGAGACCAACAGATACGCGAGAATCAATTCACACTAAATTTTCACTATGAAGTGGTTTAAAACGTTCTTTTTCCACATTCTCGAACACTGCATTTTAAATGCTCACGCTCTTCACCGAGTAGTAACCGGACGAAAAATGCCAGTTGCAGAGTTTCGTCTGTTGCATCCATAAATTTAAATTTCGTGAGGAATTTTTCAGGATTTCCTGACACCCCCCCCCCCCGTCTTGTAAGATCAGGTCCGTGAGACGCCCCCCCCCCTTGAAATCGCCCTCGCAACTTTTTGAGACCTTTTTTCCAAATTTCATTCATATTGCAAATTCAAAGAAGAGCACGCCAATGCGTAAATGCGCTGTATGTTCGATACAGAAAGTGCGTCGAGAAACCAATGCAGAACATGTAATGTATCACTGTGTGTTGTACCATTTTTCAAGGCTTATCACACAAAAAGAATTACTAACCATGGTTAACTGAAGAGTAATAATTATATTACATTTATACGCCTCTAAAACTAAAGGAAATAATTAAAAAATATATATATATTAACCGGGTCAAAAAGAAGACTGGAAAATTTGTGCAGAATTTGTGAAAGGTATTCGGAAAGGTTCTCTCCAGATAAATTACTCACAAACTAAAAACATTTCAGTTGCTGTAATATCTATATAGTATATGAGGTACCGTCATGTTTGATTACGCAACCATTCACTTTTAGAGGAGCTTTAAACTGAAAAACTTTAGATGTTATATTAACTGTATTTATTTTGTATCTGCGGTTTCAAATCGCAGAGCGACAGCAGAAGAACTCCACACACAACGCTCCAGATGTATTCAGCACACAGCGGTCCGGTCTAATGCGGCATTCCAGCGCAGGTAAACAGCTTAGGCGTAAACAAAGCCGCACTCAGCGAGGGCTCGGCCGGCCGAACCGTAGCAGTTAAAGGGTTAATGTGCCATGCGCCCACCTTGGAAGAGCATAATAAGCATCTAGCAGAAATCTGTGACAGACTTAGGCTGCCTAATCTTAAACTGAAGTGGACAAATGCTCTTTCCTACACAAGGAGGTCACATATTTAGGGCACATTAAAACTACCGATGGCGTGAAGCTAGATCGGGGGAAGATTAGTGCCGTAAAAGAGTTCCCCCCATCTCGAACAGTAAGGGAGTTAAGTGGTTTCCTGGGATTGACGGGATACTACAGAAGTTCATAAAGAATGTTAGTGGAAAAATCAAACCACTAGGACGACCTGCTTAAAAAAGGGGTATACTACGTATGGAAAGAAGTGTAGGAAACTGCCTTTCAGGAGCTAAAAAATAATTTAAGTAATCCTCCTGTACATACAATTCTCGGATTTCTCAAGCAACTTTCCATTAGTGTGGATACTTGTGGTACGTCGCTAGCGGCAGTTCATAGCCTACCATATGACAAGGGTGAATTGCCCATTGCCTATGCATCCCGGTCACTCACTAAAACCTAAGGGGGGTGGAGCACAATTGAGCGGTAATGTTTGGTAGTGGTGTGGGGCATAAAGCAATATCGACCATATGTGTATGGTACGAGTTTTGTTGTATATATAGACCAAAAGCCGTTCACTTGACTAGCAAGTATTACTGATCAATCATCTAGGCAGCAGAAGTACTTAATACACTTGGAGCAGGAGCAATTGATGATTGTAAAGGCAGCATTGAATACGACCAGTAGGGCAATAGTTGAACTGGCAGAAGTAGACGCGATCCTGGGGAAGAGGTGATAGCACTAAAAGAATATCTAGAGAACAGCATAGAGACAATGTTGCAAAAAATTAGTCTATCTACACTTATCAATGGACAATTATATGAACATTGGCTGTATTCGGCAGTATAGCACGTGAGTACGACTTAATTATCAATGCAGTAGTATCAGCACAGCATGGCATGCTTGAGCAACATTTAATTACAACAGCACAAATCATCAAGTATTTGAGGGAGGTTCTGGCTCCATTGGAGGATAAACAATTTCCAACTCTGCTTATTCCTCAGTGGGATCTCAATTATTAAAAATTGTGACATCAGATGCATTTATCATGGAAGACATGTTAGGATAAGCTATTAACATACCGTTGATTGACTCTACCATATTTCAGCTCTGCCACATTTATTAAATGGAATTAACAACAAATAAATCTACCTTGCTCCAACGAAAGATCTGCTAAGTCTAGATGTAGTGAAACGACACTGTACTATGCTATTACCAAGAGCGCCAATGTAAAAACTTAGATTCCAGTATCCACATCTGCAAACAGGCCTTCGTACTTGAATTGGGCATACAAGATGGGCGCTGTGAGTTGAAACTACTGCAAACACCACGCAGTATGCCAAGAAATTGCGCACCCAGTACGTGGACCTAGCTTGGTGGGAACACATAATTATATGCGACCCCAAAAAATGTACGAATTACTGTGATTTGTGACCAGCTGTGACGTTCAGCTGGCTGGTACAGGAAAACTGAGATTCAGCCAGAAGTGTAGGGGGTATGAAACGGACATAATGCTGCAGTCGGAGCATAACTACAGTGGACTTACGCCAGGATCTACCACAACTTACGGGGTTTGTCTACAATAGACCCATTATGGATCCGACACATCGAGGGCTGCCACTTAGATTAACTGAAGCATTTAGGCATGGAGTGGATCAAGTTAGCAGCTAGATTACAGAAAGTGCCCCGCACCACAGGAGAACAAATTAAACTACTGATTATCGGAATTGTTGTGGTACTTTTGCTTGTCCCAACTACGTGGCATCATTATGAGTGTTGCAGGCACACGCTGCTGCAAGCGGCCCGCCAGAGATTGAGTGGGCGCAAAACCACCTGCCGCCTGAAGCCGGCTACCACAGCAGGGCACCAGCTCACCGCAACAGCGCGCTCCGCGACTGACGTACCGCCAAGGAGGACGCCACACTCATGTGTGGGTGGTTCATAGAATTTATTTTGTCAATAGATTAGTGTGTCATACAAGATCATTTCTTGTATCTTCGCAAATCAATAAAGCGCGTTTTTTGCGCACCCTTAGATATGTATACAAGCCTGTATTGTAGTAACAATTATAAATTATGTTATAAACTGTTGTAAATGATTGTATATATTCTGTGATGTATTCAATCAAATATATTGCATGGAGACACTATGTAATTAATTCACTGTGAGCTCTGCCTGGTCAAGCCATGCGCAGCGAACTTAGTAAACCAGCGGCCAAGCAGGCAGATGTTGAATCATTTCATGTTAGCACTCCCGCCGTTTTCGAGGCCTGAGTGGCTGGATCATGGTAGATTAGGTTAAGTACGAAGATAAAATAAATTTTGATGGCTAGGTCCTCCAAAATTTTTCGTTTCTTCGGAAGGGTAAGTGTCGCATGAAAGCCAGTGACTTGCGCCACGGAGATAACCAAATTACATCACTCACTGTTTTAACGCACGTTCAGCACAGTCAGCGCGGGGTAGCGTATATAAACCCGTCACTGGGCGGTAAAGATAGATTGGTCGACGCACGAAAATAGTGTGTACCACTGGACTTCGCTGGCTGGCTGCAGCGGGTTCTCACCAAACACAAAGTAATCTGAACTAGTTGTATTTCTATTTTTTGGGACTTAACAATATCTCAAGCTGTTTGGCCGTATAACATTTGTGACTAAAGGCTGGCAATAAATGCCTGAGGCTATCAATTGTGAGACTTAGTCCACCTAACCACTCTGCTTCCCTCTGAAATTATCTAACCCAAAGGTTATAGCACCGCTCGGCATAACTAGGGTTAGCTCTAGCCACTGTAGAAGTGCTGCCCGGAGTTCTAAGAGAACTGGGAATGCAACAACTGCCTGCTATTTATGACACATATAATATTTAATCATAGAATTTATTAACCACATTTCATGCAAATATATCATCCAATAATATTCAACCACTTTAATACTAAAAGCAATATATTGTTAACACTAAGAGCGACTGCTATTTCATAAATTTATACGGATGAGGATATTTTCTGGCCTGGCCATCTATTATTGTATGTGAACTTGCATAGCAGACTATATCTATAATATTAAAATTTGTAAGCAAGCTGCATATGTCTCTTTATTTGAATAGGTACTGCACAAAAACTACCAAAGCTATTTTAATGGGGTTTTCAAAGTTTTAGAGCTAATAGTCCACATTAAAATCTGCAGAAATAGAGAATGACTTATACGTACCAAGCTACAAGGCAAGTAATTAAAACATGTTTGTATTTAAGATTAATGAGCACAGATTATTATGTATTTCAGCCAGGCACTACTTTCGAAAAAATCTGTCACACAACTTAATTTAGGATTCAGAATTTTCTTTTTACTTTGGACTGCATTAATTGAAATAAATGGAACACCTGAATCAGTAAGCACTGACTTGCGATATTTACAGGTCTGTCACCATGTGAAATGCGTTAGATTACTAATATGGTACATATATACTGTTGTCTTAGGAACAATATGTCTTCCAGTACGTTGTACTACAAAAGACGTTAGTTAATACACCCATATTTTTTATTTACATGTCATTATGGATACAAAATTCAGTTATTTTCTCAAATGAAGATGTCTAAGAAATAGCTACCATATATATCAAAAGGTAAAAATAAGTATTTGTTGCATAATAACAGCCATTATTTCAATGAACTTTAGTCAATTAATGTAATTTGCCATAATTTGCATATATTATTGAATATCATCACCCAAGGAACATGTGTAACAATATGTGAACAAATTTTGGCTGCTGTTCAAACCACAGTCAGAAGAATCAACTTTTTTAAATAATTATTGTGTGAATTGTTTAAAAAAATGTTGTTTATTTTTGTGACATAAGAAGTGAAGCAACATTTATGAGAAATAAGATTACTTGCTGTAGAGTTAATGATGATAGCAACATAAAACCAATAAAATTGAAATTTAACCTAACCACATTATTAGCTAATGTTTCTATTCGAAAATCTTAGGTTTTGTCAAATGCTCATTGATAGATTCACAGTTTTGTCATCAAAACTTGGCCCACTGGAAGTACTTACATGTGATGGAAATAATGACATCAGTTATCGAAAGCAAAGGGAATTACAAATAATTAATAACTAATGCTACATCACATAAATTATAAAGCTATTATTTGTCTGTGATCCCCATCCTACCTTATATTTGATCAAATCTTATCAGCTATCATTCTGGTCTAGGTTTTATTTCAACTAAACCAGAAGCTTTGATAATATTGCCACTGGGAAATCATAGCTTAAGTGACATGCACATTAATACATACACTGTATCATGATCAAATCTTGACACTTTCGAATTATTTAAATGTGGCTGAAATAATGGCAACAGTAATATAGCAATTTGAAAGGGAAGGTAATTAAAAATAATTCATAATATGTGATACTGCATAAGATTAGATAACTTTCTATTTTAAAGCAGAAATAATCAATAGAATCAATATATTGCCATCATAAAACAAATATACAAACAGCAAAAAAATCTACTTCAGAGGTTAAACATTATTGATTTTTTTTTTTTTTTTGTTTTTACAGAATGTAAATAAAATTTTAATAATGTACTGAAATATACTATTACTGTTATTATTAATAAAGAAACTGTTATTTTATAACACACTTCTAAGAAGTTGAAGTTGTAGGTAACTACTATATCGATATAAATTTGTGGAGCCACGCTTATCATGCAGTTCTCCATATCAGTATTTAAAAAATGCACACAGAGGCATTACCTACCAAGTAAGGTAAAGGTAACATCTTATTTCTCTTAAACATTGGTTCACTTACTTACACCACAAAGAATAAAAAAAATACAATTTCTAAACATTTTTTTTTTTTTACTTATATCTATGAATAAGTACATTTAATTTTTCAAATAGCTTTTCTATTATTTCATAAATTGTATTACATTAAATCAAGAATAAAACCAAACTCTCAGATATCAGTAAACTAACCTAAGTTCATAAGTAAAACAAAGGAAAGTTTTCAGAAGACATTTATAATTCATTCCTGTCTACGTCAATATTTGATAATGGAAAAAATCAGTAAAGAATTTTTATACATACCTAAACACCTGTAGGCCTAGCAGTAGGCAAATGCTAGTTTTAACTAAAGGATAAAAGGTAATGGTAAAAAAAAAAAAACCTGTGAACATTAGCCGTTTTATTTTCAGTTAACATCAATATGGACTTTATGAAGGAGTTAAATAAATACTATAAATAAGTTCAAAAGCTTTTGTGAACCACTTTTCAAGTGAACCTGGGTATAATCATCTCCTTTTATACCAGTCTTTATAAGCAACAGAAGCATCTATACAAATCGTATTTTACAAACAGTGCAGTCTTTCCGTACTGATATATGACTGTGAGTACTGGACGCTAAACTAATTTTCAAAAGGAAAACTTATTGTAGCACAGCGAGCTATGGAAAGGTCAAAGTTAATTCTAACTAGAAAACACAAGAAGAGAGCAACCGACATTAGGTCAGTCACAGGGGTCACAGACATATCAGAGGAGACAGCCTCCATGAGGTGAAAGTGGGCAGACCGTGTTGCTCAGAAGAGAGGCGAAAGATGGACAAAAGCAGTGTATGAGACCACCACAGACCAGGAAGAAGACCACCAGACTGATGGAAAAAGAACACATGCAGGGCTGCAGGAGTTAACTGGCAGATGATCACCCAAGACTTGAGGAGAAGAGTACTCTAGCTCTACCTGAATCTGTTACTCTAAGAGGCCATATCATGTAAAGTACTGAACAAGCTAATGACGATGAAGCATCTACAAAAAACCTTCCTCACACTATGGTTTACTGCCCAGTATTCATTAAAATTAGCTTCCCAACACCTGATTTACCTAGCAAAAATAAAACAATAACAACTGATAGGATGATGTGTTGACAAAATAAAAGTCAAAACTCTATTAAGATTCGATGCAACATTTTAGGAAACAGTGGTACTACACACAGATAGGGTAAACATTCTTTAACATATATATATAGGAGATTGATATCCTTTCTTAACACGTCTGACGGTTGTAAGCTAAAACCTCAGTATTCAAAGTATTAATATTACCTCCAATGAATGTAGGTTGGCTCAGTCTTACCTGGTTTGTAAAAATGAGGAAGAAAGATATGAAGATCTGCATGAGTCCTGATGGAGATGTAGCCTTGTAAAATCTTCAAATGTTTGTGAGCAATGCACACAAACATACGAGGGACACAAAACAGTTGTGATATGCTTAAACACATGTTTTATCAGAGAACTCCAAGATAAAAATATCTGTTCACAAAAGGCACACTTAGGTTGAAAAAATGGCTGTTTTTTCAAAATGATTTTACAGTTATGAAAAGCTGTATGAGCACAAAATGTTGACTTATCTAAGAAAATTAGACCACATTGCCGGCAAATGTATTTTGGAATATTTATGAGTGAGTTGTGACAGAAAACATGTCTTATCAGCAAAGCCCGTGTATTGTAAATATCCAGACATTTAGTGCATGTCAGCTGCAGTGGCCTGACAGCTAATGTGTTGCTGCTGTTTTCCTCATGGGATTCATTGGGACCGTGTACATTAAACTGAGCTAAATCAGTATTCACAGCCATCTGCTACTAAGTTTTGTCCATCACCCCAGTATCACCTTGGTCAGAGTAAACAAGTTTTGTCGATATACAACTCTTTCCCTGCAAAAATAAAGAAGAATATTATACAATTAACAATACTTCCAACATCATTACAAAAATTATATTATTTTCTTCACAGCAATATATTGCATTGCAAAAATTAATTAGAATGCTATGAAGCAGATATATGCTAAACTGCAAAGCTTTTACTTAGACTCATTTGTTATATAATGCAGCTTATTAAGGAGTTACATCAGTGAATAAGATGCATTTGAAAATAATTAAACTGAGCATGTTGGGTAAGTGGTAACGATCTGGCCTCACATTTAAGATTAATGCGGATTCGCATTCCTCACCAATCATCCAGATGTGGGTTTTCCAAGGTTTCCCCAAATCACTCAAGTCAAATGTTGAGATGGTTCCTTCAAAATACCATGGAGAATTCCTTCCGAGTAGATGACCCACTAATTCTTTCCCTGCTCTAATGACCTCTACATAAACATGGATAAAGACTGAAGCAAAAAAGATAAAGAAAA